>VMDR010006680.1:0-44200 GCA_007922815.1 Macrotus californicus
TAGAGCAATCTTGGCTGTAGGTCCCTGCTTTTCATGACTTTGAATATTTCTTGCCAATCACTTCTAGACTGCAAAATTTCTTTTGAGAAATCAACTGACAGTCTTATAGGGATGCCCCTGTAGGTAACTAACTTCTTTTCTCTTGCTGCTTTTAAGATTCTCTATCTTTAACCTTTGGCATTTTAATTATGATGTGTCTTGGGTGGGCTTCTTTGCATCCATCTTGTTTGGAACTCTCTGTGTTTCCTGGGCTTAAATGTCTATATCCTTCATTACATTAGGGATATTTTCTTTCATTCTTTTTCCAAATAGATTTCCAATTTCTTTCTCTTCCCCTTCCAGCACCCCTATGATGCAAATGTTAGAATACTTGAAGTTATCCCAAAGGCTGCTTACACTATCCTTGTTTTGGGGGGTTCTTTTTTCTCCTTTTTGTTCTGATTGGCTGTTTTTGCTTCCTTATGTACCAAATCATTCATTTGATTCTCTGCCTTATCCACTCTACTGTTGTTTCCCTGTAAATTGTTCTTTATTTCAATTAGCGTATCCTTCATTTCTGACTGGGTTTTTTTATGCTGTTGAGGCCCTCACTAAGCTCCTTGAACATCTTTATAACCAGTGTTTTGAACTCTGCATCTGATTGATTGCTTATCTTCGTTTTGTTTAGTTCTTTTTCTGGAGTTGTGATCTGTTCTTTCCTTTGGGCCATGTTTCTTTGTCTCCTCATTTTGGCATCCTCCCAGTATTTGCTTCTATGTATTAGGTAGAGCTGCTGTGACTCTCTGTCTTAGTAGCATGGCCTGATATAGTAGGTATCCTGTAGGGTCCAGTGGCATAGACTCCCCTGTCACTCAAGCTGGATACTCGAGGTGCACCCTTTGTGTGGGCTGAGTACCCCCTCTTCTTTTAGTTGAGCCTTGATTGCTGTTGGTAGGTCAATGGGAGGGATTTACCCAGGCCAATCAGCTGCAAGGACTGGCTGTGACCACATACCACCAGCCTCCACCCTCTATAGAGGATCAGCTGTGCAGAGGCAGGGTGGTGCTCCAACGTGTCTGTAGTTGTCCACTGGGAGTACAGGTTCTGGGATTTCCCCCATGGTGTAGGGCAAGATCAGCCCCTACCTGTGTTCTGCCTGGGGCTACCCCACATGAGGTAGACAGCAATCTAAGATGTCTACTACTTGTGCTGGGCTTGGAGATTCCCAGGTAAAACCAAACTGTGAATCCTGGCTGGCTACTGCTAGTGCTGGACCTGGGACCACTGAGCAAGAGGTACAAAGGGTAGGGGCTCATTGAGGCTGGCTGTTGCTTGTTTGATAGGATTTAGGAAGAGCCAAGACTAGCCATTCATATGAAAAAGGCATGGTTAACAGTTTGGATGGGCCCATAAATTGGGTGGGATGGAGTCTTAGGGGATCTCCAGGGCATGGCAAAGAGTGTCAGCCAGGTTGATGCAGTCTCAGATACGGCACTCACCTGCCAGCTCTGTAGCTTTGTGGGAAGATGGCTCAGAAAGGGACAATGGCCTCTGCCCACTTTTCTATCTGAGAGAAAACTGTTCACTTCCTCTCCCCTAATGCCAGACACTTCAGTTCCTCCCTGTATGCCACGGGTGCTTTTCAAGCTGTTACCGCAGCGCAGGAGCTCAGAGAGAGTGAATCTGAGTAAGCCCATGTGTTGCTTTGTCAAGGGGAACTGCTTGGGACTCCAGAAGTTTCTTCCACCAACTCAATCCCCACTGGTTTTTGTAGCCAGAAGGTATGGGGACTCATCTTCCTGGCACTGGAAACCTGAGCTGGGGGCCTGCTGTGAGGCTGGGACTCCTTGCTCCCGAGATATCCCCCCAAAGTTTTATCCAGGCTGATGTGGGACCAGCCCATTCGGTTCTTCACCCCTCTTAACAGTCTGGATGGATGTGGTTTCTTTAATTCCATAGTTGTCAGACTTCCATTTAACTAGATTTCTGATGGTTCTGAGTGATGGTTGTTCTATATTTTAGTTGTAATTTTGATGTGGTTGTGTGAGGTGGCGAGCTGTGTTTACCTATGCCTCCATCTTGACCAGAAGTCCCAAATTTTAAGTAAATAATTGAACCCCAATATAAGCAGAAAAGGAAAACATAAACTTACTTAATAACAACATAGTTTTTAGTATTATTTCTTAAAGATTAAAAAAATCTTGAAAGAGTCCTGGCTGGTGTGGCTCAGTAGTGAAGTGCTGACCTGTGAATCAAAGGGTCACTGGTTCAATTCCCAGTCTAGGGCACATGCTTGGGTTGCAGGCCAGGTCGCCAGTAGGGGGCGCACACACATTGATGTTTCTCTTCCTCCCTCCCTTCCCCTCATTAAAACATAAATAGAATCTTTTTTTTTTAAATTTAATAAATTAATTAATTAATTAAAAATCTTGAAAGAAATATAATTAATATAACTGCCTATTTTTAATTATTGGTTTTTGTAATTTTAATTCATTTACCTATTGAAAGGGGAAAACATTCTGATCCTAATTACCAACAAAGTGTCAAATCGTAAAGTCCAAATTTAAAAGATATGTTAATAAACCTCCAAAACATAGTTTCATAGGTCTCTGAAAAAAATAAAACTATACTGTAGATAAGATATTGTTCAGTTTTGCTTAACTCAGAGTCTATCTAAAGTGAATGACATTTTTGTTTTTTACTAGCCTACATAAGATAATTAATTCATTAGCATTCTGGCATTCTTTTTTTTCAGGCTATGCCCCATAAAAATCATAGTAGTACTAGCAGTAGTATTTAGCCAACATGTACTGTGTACTAGGCTCCAGCCAAATATTTCCATTCATCTCATGTTTCAGTATCTCCTTTAAGCCTTTATTGTGATCTTTAAAAGAAAGGATGTTTCTATCATCCCCATCTTACAAATGGGAAAACTGAGGCTCTGAGGTGCAAAGAAGCAGCTCAAGGTCATACTGCTAACAACTGGCAGAACCAGGTTCAAGTCAAGGTCTTTGTGACTTGAAAGCCTCAGCTGTTAACTGTTATTACACCCTGCCTCGGCCTCCACAGTCTGTCTGTGAAAGCGAGGCAGTGACCAAGTGCCTGAATGAACCTGGGTGTCTCACTCTAGTTTTGTGTTGGCCTGAATGACAGGAGCACTTTTGCAAAGGCTGTTTGATATGGACATTCTAATTATATGTGACTGTCTTATGCATATAGATACATAGATAGATATACTCAGAGACACAGTCGCCATAAGGCTTGTATTTGGTTTTCTGTAACCAAATACCCTTGTCTGCATATATATTAAAATATGGTCAGATGCGCCCAATATTTTGTAGCATCAAATATTACCTTATTTAAATATTAATATTAAACGGTTCTGTACAAACAGTGTGCATGCTCATGTGAAAGGTGCTTCCCGCCACTTCCTAAGTTGATGAGGAGCTGAGCTGTCAAGCTGGTGATTGAGGACCGAGATGGAGGCTAAATCCAGTACTCTGCCAGAGCTCCCAATAACGTTTCCCTGGATGAACAGGCCTTTTGTTAAAGTAATTCTTTAGAGCAGTGATTTTTCAACCAGTGTGCCGAGCACAATGGTTTGCCAAAAGAATTTGTAAAACATGCAATACCTGACTATTTAGTCATGGGTACTGACCTCTTTTCCCTTAGATTATTAAATTTTAAAAAATGACAATAGCCAACACAACAATAGCTGTCCAGTATGAATGAATCAAAATTATACCTATTTTTTGGCAGATTGGCAAATAAATTTTTTGGTGTGCCATAGAATTTTGGAAATTAGTTTACGTATGCCATGGGATGAAAAAGGTGGAAAGTTGTTCTAGAGAAAGCCTGAGGCATAAAGGAGTCCACCAAAGTCCACGGAGAGGGCCGCCAGTCCGCTGTAGTATATAACTATATAAAACGCTTCTGGAGGGTAATTTGGCTATGCCTCTCATTCCTACATTGCCTAAGAAGCTTGCGTAGCCTTTGACGCATTTCCAGAATTTGCCCTAAGATGGCAATTAAAGAGTAGCACTGAGCTTAAACCAGCCAAAAAGATGCTTACTCTAGCGCTGCTTTATCCAAT
Source organism: Macrotus californicus (assembly GCA_007922815.1). Taxonomy (NCBI): domain Eukaryota; kingdom Metazoa; phylum Chordata; class Mammalia; order Chiroptera; family Phyllostomidae; genus Macrotus; species Macrotus californicus. The sequence goes on from VMDR010006680.1 coordinate 4,073, forward strand.
GACTATTTATTGTGCTTGGCACCCACCATTCCAGCATTCTCTATCTCCTTTCTCTACTTTATTTTTCACCATAGCTCATAAACTAAAAACTATGCAGTATTTGAAATGATGTTAGAGAAGGATGTATAAGGGGATTGAAAATGTTCACAAGACAATTTTCAACGATAATGCAGTTACAGAACCTAACGTAACATGAGGTCATTTGTGCAAATCAAACTACATATTAAGAGCAAAAGGACTGGAACCATGTATCAAAATTTTACTGGTGGATATCTCTACATGGTAGAATTTGTGGTCATTACCTTTTATCTTAGCACTGTATGTTAAATTATAACATCACTTTTAAAATAAGAAACAATAAAATTGTTTGGTAACAAAGGAAGAGCCACCAGCCCAAAGGAGCCCAGCAGACACTAAGGGAAACGTGATCACTGAAGCTACCGGCAGGCAGGAACCTTGCTGTCTAAGAAACAGCAGGAGAAGCAAGGTCTTTCACAGAACAGAGTTCCTGGAGTCCAAAAGAGTTACAGCAACAAATGCATTCTTACGAGTAATCTTTTACGCTGTGGTATACCCCAGCTTAAAAAATCGAGAGCAAAATAAATCTGTATCACTTACTCACTGCTTTAGCTCAGTTCTTATCTTCAAAGTTAAGCTTCTAGAAAGAACTATCTGCTGCATAACAAACCATCCCAAAACTTGCTGGTCTAAAGCAGCCACTGTGTTACGGGCCCATAATTCTTTGGATCAGAATTTCGGGCAGGAAGGGGCTGGGTGGTTCTTCTGCTCAATGTGTAGCATTGGCTGGGGCCCCTCGTGGGGTTCCGTGTAGCAGGAAGCTGACTGGGGCTGCAGCATCCAAGGTGGTTCAGGTCCTTTCCATGTGGCTTCGCTCTCCGGGCAGTCAGATGTTCTGCTTGGAAGCTGGTGTCTAAGGGGCCCGTACTTCTCCTAAGGCAGTTCCACCACTCTGTTGGTCAAGACAGGTCCCGGGGCCAGCCCAGAATCAAGGGCAGGGAAATAGCCACCACCTCTCAGGGGCAGTGTGGCAAAGGTTGGGAAGCCACCTTAAATCTATCACGGTCTGTGCTGAACGTCCGGTCTCCCTCTCCTATTCATTCCTCACCTGTGCAAAAAGTATCTGTGTTTATCTACGGTCCCCCCGCCCAGGATCAACATTGTTAATTTACCTTGTGGCATATTTGCAAACATCTTTTTTTTTTTTAAGAAAATCTCAATTGTTTTTGTAAAAATCGATAGCGGCATATGCTCATAAAGAATTTAAAATGCAGAGGGACAAAGACAAAAATATTTAAAGTCATCTCAGATCCTATCACCTAGAAATCACCTTCACAGCATTAAGGCGAACATCATTTCAGATATCTTACTATGCATACGGAAAAAAGGCAAGGAAAGCCAGATAAAGTTATGAAATGAGATAATACTCTAGATTCTACATTTTTATTTAGTTTAGAAAAATCGTTTAAGTTAATTTTTCTTACATTCACCTGATGAAAGAAACTAGAGTAAAACAGAAGGAACGGGTGGGCTTTTGGAGAGAGTTTGATCTGGGGCTGAAACATGATTACATTAATATGCTTGGACCCCCCCCTCCACCTCTCCTTCCCACCTTCGGCCTGGGGTGGTATTATTATTTGTATAGCACCCAGGTTTATGATATTCATAATTTGTCTGTAATCATAACCTGCAGCTCGTACCCATGCTATTGGTCATGGACGTGGTGCTTACCACCCGGCCTTTTACCACAGCACCTCTGGGCCCAAAGTTTTTACTTTGATTTTCTTCTTAATTGGCTGGATTTCATGGTCCAGTCATTTCTCTAAGACTCATGGTACTATTTTCCCTGAGTTTTTTCTCGTTTAAGAATATCTGCCAACCAGCCTTTAAGTTTGAATGACATGCTAGATGGTCACAATGTTCCTGTTCACATTTCTCCCCCTGAGAACTGTGAACACTGCTGTCTAGCATCGCATACTGCCGCGGAGGAGGCTGGGCAAAACTGAGTTCCCCCCGTGTAGAAGGTTTGCTTTTTCTAAGGGATTCCTGAAGATGTCATTCTCGTGTAAGTTTAATAGATGAACCAAGATAAATTCATTAACCAGATACCTCTAAACGTTAAACATCAATGTCAGATGTTTTCAAAGCATGGTGATTGTCTCCTCGCTGTCAGTGAAGTGTATTTGTGGTGTCTGCATTTCTAACCTGCGGGGACACAGAGCTGGAGGTAAGCGTGCAGCCTGGTGGGGCTGACTGTTCTCTGTGTTTCAGGGCTCGCGCTCAGTGGACAGGGCATCTTAAACCCACCCCTTTTGTACTAGGTCTGCCTTACCCTATCTGCCCTGTTTCTGTGCTGTAGTGCATTTGTGTTAGTTTTTACTGTTATTTACTCACTTCATTTGGTCTTGGCAGAGGGGAATTCAATCTACTATCTGATCTCAGAAGCCTCTTTGACTCCTTCGTAACATTTAACAAGAACCTGTATCAGGCAGCTGTTACCACAATAATGCTCCCTAAGAAACCATCCCCCAAATGCAGTGACTTAAAACAGACATTAACTTTTCCTGCAATACGCCTGCAGATCACTGGTGTGGCTCAGGTACAGGCTGTGACTGCCTGGGTGTGACTCCAGGCTTTAGACTGGGTTCAGGCCTGCTGTCCGCGTCCCACAGTCTCCTTGGGCTCACATCTGTCTGAGCTCCCCTCCTCATGGTGGGTGACAGGTGTTTGGTAGGGTGGGCAGGGAGGCGATATGCCCACACTCACGAGAGACCGTGACTACCTGAGAACAGTGATTGCGTGCGCCACGTAAGCAGTCCCTGAAGCTCCCAGAGCTCCCAGCCGCACTTCCCATCTGCCATTTGAAAACCCTCCTCCTGTTCCCATGCCTGGTCTGCCCTTCCTCCTTTGAACACTTGAATATTGGCCATACTCAAGGCCTCTCCTGTTTCCCTGTGCGCCCTACCCCAGACAGTCTCATCCCTTCATGCGAGCGTTCATGCAAATGAATTTTGAATTTTCACCTCCACCCAGGCGCTTTTTCTGAGCCCTCAATCCACACTTCTAACTACTGCTGCACGTTTTCACTTGTCTAGTCCAGAGGCTGCTCACACTAGACATACCTGAGTTTATTTCTCTCCCACCCTTCCCTTACTCCAACCCGGTCTTCATCTTGTGTTGATTTTCTGAATTAAAGTCACCCACCCAGTCACTCGTGTCAGATTCCAGAAGTCCCCATGAATGAACTCTTCCCCTCCCTCACCTCTCTTAGGTCAGTTCCTAGAACCAGTGCCTAAATATCTCCAAACCCATACCTCAGGTCATCATCTTCGCTCGTGCCCATGGCTGTCCCTGCTGTGTAGAGTCACTCAGTTGTTCAGCCCTCTTAAATCTGTCATTCTGTTGATAAAGTGACCTTTCTGAAACAAATACAAACATATGATTGACTTACAATCCATCACTGGCACTTCGTTGCCTACAGGATAGTCTCTACTTGTCAGCATGGCATACGGAACACTTCGCGATCTAAGCCGGCAGTTATCAAGGTGTTGTCCTCAGACTCCTGTGGGTCTCTGACACCTTCTCAGGTGTCAAATTACTTTCATAATGACACCAAGATGTCACTTGCTTTTTGCACTGTCTTCACATTTGCACTGACAGGTGGATACAATTGTGGGAGTCTCCGCACACAGCAAGGCATGGACACTGAACTCTATCGGCCATTGTTTTCCTCATCACCACAAGGGCATGCTTTTAAAGAAGGAAGTGATGCAGTGTACTGACTGTATTAAATTTCAGCCCTCGAGAGCGCATCTTTCTCGTATTAGTAGGAAGTACGCAGGGAGTCCCTGCGCCGCACCTGAGGAAGGCCGGCGTCTCGCGGAAGTGCTGTTGAGCATTTGTTTGTGGGCTGCTCTCCGGTCACCCGGGAAGAACGACTGGCAGGTAGACTCTGCTGGGCCAGGTGTGAGCATCTGGCACAAGTTTTCCTAAAGATGAAGAAAGCGAGCCTGACACTTCAAGGACAACAACTGCATTGTTGCTAATGGTCAAACTTGAGCTTTTAAGAAAAACTTAGAAATTTGGAAAACAGGCCATCACTGTAAGCTTGACAGCTCCCCAACATTTAAAGGCTTCTCTGATGATATCAGTAGTATTACTAAGGACGTGAATGGGAAGAAAAGGGGAAGAATACCAGAAGTGTATCAACACATGGAAGATTCATGTAATTCAATGAACCAGTGTTTTCCAAATGACCAATACCTAATGTTACAAGCTCATGCATGGGCAGATCCATTCAAACTACCGAAGATGCTGATGGATTTTAATGTAATGGTCTGCAGACTTCACTGATAGAGCTTCAGATTCCACATTGCAGCTAACTTGTAAGAAACTGCCACTTGTCAGGGTTTGATGTTGTCACGAGGAATATTCAGTTATCTGAGAAGGCCGCTAAAACACCCCTCCCTTTTCCAATTACTTATCTATGTGAGAATAGATTGTCTCCCATACTTATCTATGTGAGAATAGATTGTCTCCCATACTTCAGCCAAAGCAACATATTGTGAGAGATTGACTACAGAAGCAGATCTGAGAATTCAGCTGCCTTCTATTAAACCAGGCATTAAAAGGACTTCCAAAAATATGAAACATAGCCACTCTTCTCACTCACTTTCCTGCTTTGGAAAATATTCTTATTTAAAAATATATCTGTATTCACACATAGTGGGTGTATTCCTGCAATGTCAGCATCTCTGTGATGGGTCAGAGCGAGAGGCTCTGACCAGCTCTGTTCGTTCCTCTGGTAAAGTTTTCCCCTCACACAATGCTTCTCCGCGCCCTCATTCAGGGGCTTGGGGTCGCCTGTGTTGTGTGAATCAGAATCCACAGGGTCTGGGGCAGTGACACGGTCCTTGTACTTTGTCCCCAGTAGGGTCTGGGACAACACCGGGTACCCAAACACACAAACAGAAATGCATGACTGTCCCCAATAAGTGGGACAAATGGAGACTATAAACACCCTCACAGCATCATCAGGTTTCGTTTCCTCGCAAGTTAAAGCAGCCTTTCAAAAATTATTTGTAGTTTTCAGAGGGTTTTTGGATTGCACATAGGAGGCTATGAACTGTGTGTTGGTTAATTCTCCCTCGCCAACCAGACTCAAAGCTTCTTGAGAGCAAGCACTTAGCACAACATGCGGCTCAGTGGAAGTGCTGTAACTATGCTGAATAAATGATGTCTCTCATTAATCAAGGCTCTGAGAACTAATCATATCGTGTCATTGTCATGTCATTGTATCGATGGCAACAAGCTCGTGTATCTTTTGTGGTGGTGTAGCCGATGTGCAAAAAACAGCTCAGATCTTAGGTAACAGTGATTTATTGTGCCTGATTAGGCAGCCTCTAATAGAATGCCCTCCGCCTAGTATATGTTATCTGAGAGTGTATTTTGTGTGCTCCAGGGGAGGGCCCCAGAAGTCTGTACACTGAAGCCAAGTTACCTAAATGTTCGTTAGCACTATACTCTCAATTCCTAGAGGCTCACGGGGGGAAACCGCCAGAACTAGTTCTATGGAAAGACAGTGGAACATTCTTCTGGCACCACCGCACCGCCAGGGCTAAGCCCTTTCTTTGAAGCTAGTGTATTGAAAGTTCCTCACTGTGAAGCCAGATGTCCAGGCAGAGATTTCATATCAAGGAGAAGTGTTGTAAAATTTTTGCTTGCAGGCATAGAAAAGAGATTTTAAAGCATTGATGCTTCTCTCCCTTGGCCACTGACTGGAGTTCACAAGAAAAGGTCGGCTGCCAGTAGGACATCTAGAAATCTGGTCTGTGTTACCGAAGGGCTTGAGGGGGCGAAAAAAATATTTCATAACATTGGGCAATTCTCACTGTGCTAAAAGCTTACAGGAATCCATTTCCCAAAGAAAAAACTGACGAACCTCATTGTGGGGTTTTAGGAGCATTGAGAAACAGAAAGAAGCCTCAGCGCCCAGCATCAAACAGCTTTGTTGGGGACCTGTTCGTTATTTAATTCTGCCTCCCCTGCATGCACCTCCTAAGGGCGCAGAGGGAGGTGGCATTTTCTTTGTGCCCTCTTGAATTAGAATGAATAATGCTAAGAATAGAAATGTATTTTCCATCCCACCCAGGAAGGCTTGCCTGCTCACTCAGAAAGGAAAACAGAGCCATTCAGTCATAGCGGCATAAAGCATAAGTGCCGTTTTCCAGGAAGAATGCTCCGGGAAATAAGTTTGGGGACAGTGTGGCCGTGAATGACGGCCTTGCTTCCTGGAGCAGGGAGAAGCAAAAACAATAAGTGAGCAGAGGAGAAATGAACAAATTACTTTACCTTTCCTCCAGTTCTCTCTGGCAAATTTTTATTTTATTTAAAGACTAGTTGAAGATTAATTGTTCAGTGGACAAAATCCTTCAGGCACTATTACAAATATGTGTAGCCTCTGGAACACGGCCTTTTATACACCAGGGAGTCACTGGGGTTTGATGAGTGAATGCCTGAGTGACCGAGACGGTGACAGAGAGTCCAGGTGAAAACGTTCTCCTTCACAATGGCCAGGCGAACTTACTCTTTAGAATTCACAAAGCGACTGTATAATCAAATACTGGAGTACATAGGCATCTTTAGTTTTTTAATATTTATAAAATTAGCAAATAGCTATTTGGAAATATTTTAATGTTTAATTAATAATTATGAACTGTATAAGAAACCATCTCTAAGTCAATAGATGAACATAATGAGCACTGATATATATAATTGTAAGCTTCAACAACCAAAATTACTGAATGTTTACTATGTATATATATATAAGTATACTTATATGTAATTATATGTATTTATATACATGTATATATTCAGAAGCACTGGGTTATATAGAATCCTAATTATTAAAAGATTTGACAATAATTTAATATATCAAAAAATTTTCTTTTTAAAAAATGTTTATTTATTTAAGAGAGAGAGGGAGGGAGGGAGAAAGAGGGACAGAAACTTCGATCTGAGAGAGAAACATCAATCAGTTGCATCTCACACGTACCCCTACAGGGGACCAAACCTGCAACCCAGATATGTGCCCTGACCAGGAATTGAACCAGCGGCCTTTTGGTTCACGGGCTGACACTTGAGCCACTGAGCCACACCAGCCAGGGCTGTATTAAATAATTTTCTGATGTCTTGATTTAATTGGCTGCTTTCCCATTCTCTCTGGCAGAAGCTGGGTTTCTGCTCAGTCTCTGGGGATTCTTGACCAGCCTCTCTTTCACCATTGATCAATGATGAAGTTCATGCCTCTTCCCTTTAACTATCACGATATTATCTCTTGCTTCTCAGGATTTATTTCTAAAGAATTCAGTACTTTGCTCTTGTCTTCTTGTACTCCATTCCCCAACTTCAGCATGGGTGACCACAACACCCGGTAGAGTGCTGGCCCCAGCCTGTGATGGCTTGAGTGAGCTGCCCGTCACATTGTCAGAGACTCGGCCAGCTGGAGCACGCACCGTGGAAATCAGTGCACGCTGTGACAGGTGCTTTTGAAAGCCAGTTATTAAACATTTACTGCGTGCCACTGCTACAATAGCCTCCCTTCCTCCACTTTCTTGATGAAATTGACACTCAGCTTTAATGCCCAGGGTCATGGCGATTCTCACCCTTCTCGACAGGTGGGTAGATAGTGTCCCATTATTCCTCTTGCTACTCTTTCTAGCTATGGACCAATCACTTGCTCTGCTTTTTCTGATGGATCTGTGATTCAGCTTTTCCAAATATTCCTTTTTCTAATCCCCATGTAATACAGAAAGGTTGCAAAGTAACCTATTACCTTTTCTTTAAATTCAGTGATGTTTCCCCACCTCTAACCCTTCTCTCACTCCATGCAGCATTTGGCTGTATTGATCAACAGTTTTCCTTCTGGCATGGGGTTTAGCAAACTTTTTCTGGTAAAGGGCTGAATGGTTAATATTTTAGGCTTTGCGGGCGATATAGCCTCTGTGTGCCCGCAATTACTCAGCTCTTGAAAACAGCCTTAGACTACACATCAACAAGTGGGTGTGGATGTGTTTCAATAAAACTTTATTTACAGAAATGGCTGGGTTCCCAATTTGGCCCGTTGGCCATAGTTTGCTTACTCCTGCTCTAGAAACTAACTCTTCTCTTGGTTTATGTGACACTTGTCTCCTCTGCCAGTCTTCCTTCCTCCTCGTGGGTGTTCCTCAAGTCTGCATCCTGGGCTTTGCTGCTCCTTCTGCCATCCATGGTGAGCTCATCTCCTCAGTGACTTCAGCTGTCACTTCTATAGAGATGATTCCCAGAAGCCTCAGCCTAATTCCTGGTTGGGTCCTGTATCTCACCCTGCCTGTAAATCATCTTCTTTAGGAGGACCCACTGCTATTTCAAACTCAGTGACTACAACATTGAATTATCATCTTCCTTTCCAAATTGGCTCTCCTTTGCAGTCTCTCCAGGTTACCGCCGTCTATCTGTTTCCTGTTAGAAACTTTGGGCTCATCTTTATCCTCTCTTCCCTTCATCACAGTTTATCTCAAGTCCACCAGAGTCCTCGGATGCATTTCTTATTCCTCTGATATGACCCTATGCAGAGCCCTCCTCAACTTGCTGTTGATTGAAAACAGCCTCCGTTCAGCAGATAGCTCTGCCAAAGTCTCTCAGCTCCAGTCCCGTGTGAAGGGCTCTGCCGGAGAAGTCTTAAATCACCGATCTGCCTGCTTTAGAGAGAGTGCGTAGAAATCAGTACGAAAAGACTAACAAGCCAGTGGACAACGGGAGCAAAGAGTATGCACACAGAATTCACAGACAAAAAGTAATGCCCAGAAAACATGTAAAAAGTACACTTATTCTCATTCATAGTTAAAGAAATGTAAAGCAACACTCCACAGTTTAGAAGGGTCTGGCTGCCACATGATGAGCATAAATGTTGAATTTGAAAAACTACCCGATGATACACCGTGGCCGGGAGTTTAAATCAGTGCACCCTCTTTGGAGGGCAGTGTGGGGGGTATCTACTACCACGTTAAATGCTCAGAACCTTTGGCACAATAGTCCCACTAAGAGGAATTGACATACTTGCAAGGATATACAATATCTTTCTGAGCAAAAAGCTAGGGAAGAAACTAAAGTATAAATACATTCATACGGTAGAGTATTATAAGGGCATTTTAATAGCATAAAGCAGACCTCTGTGAAAATAAGACGAGACCGCCAGTACGTTTGTACGTGAAAACAAGAATATCACACATTTTAAATTGCCTGAAGGAGTCTCAGAAACGGGTAACTGGTTTTGGGGGGAAACTAGGATTTTGATATTCTTCATTCTATATCTTGTGATGATATTTTAGTTTCTTACCACGTCATATTATCAAATTGAATTTAAAGGATTGCTATAATATCAAGATGAAGCTCCCCTACCTGGCTTAACTAGGCCCATCTAGATTTCTCAGTGTTCAGTCTAGTCCAGCTGGCCTCTCACTGTCCACAGTGCACGTCCGTGCCCGCCCCTCCCTTCCTTGGGCTATGCACCTCCCTCTGCCCCACGGCTTCTTGTCCATCCCTCAGGTTGGCAAGGACCAGCAGTCCGGACTCAAGGCCCTACTGGCCTCCTCACCTCCTCCTGAGTCCTGACTGCCAGTCCCTGGGGACTTCTTTCTTTCTCTCTTTCTTTCTTTCTTTTCTTTCTTTCTTTCTCTTTCTTTCTTTCTTTCTTTCTTTCTTTTTTTAAGATTTATTTATTTTTAGAGAGAGGGGAAGGGAGGGAGAAAGAGACAGAGAGAAACATCAATATGTGGTTGCCTCCTGCACATCCCCCACTGGGGACCTTGCCCGCAACCCGAGCATGTGCCCTGACTGGCAATCGAACCGCTGATCCTTTGGTTCGCAGGCCCCGTGCTCAATCCACTGAGCTGCACCAGCCAGGGCGTGGGATCTCTTTCTTTTACGAGGTTCTATTATTAACGCTTAATGATTCTCTCTGTGTTTTATGTCTCATATTTCGGGTTTCTGCATAGCACCCAGAGCACTGGGCACCCAAAAATAAGGACATATTTGTTGTTAAAAAAAAAAAAACCTATAGTCATTAAATGCTAAATTTTATGACTGTTACTGGTTTTTATAAGGCAGCTTTAAACATATCAGCACCAACCTTGCAGCTAAAAGAAGTAGGGACTCACACACACACACACACACACACACACACACACAATCTGCAGTTAAATAGCTAAGGCTTTGGGTCAGCAAACTCCTCTTTTAAGATGCAGGCATCTTTGACATGTTAACATATTCTGGTACTTGGAGTAACTCACACTCTCCTGAAATTTTCCTCCTAACAACTAGATGTGCACCTCACTGGAAGGACTAGGAAGTGGTACCTGGAAGGGGAAAGGAGAGGAGAGCTTGAAGGAAGTTTAGGAACCTGAGGTGGCAGCCTACAGGCGTGGGTGGTGGTGGTGGTGGTGGAGGGGAGGGGAGGGGCCAGCTGGACTGGGGTGGGAGGGGCAGTGCTGGAGCAGGGTGGCCTGCGGGTGGACTTGGTCTCAGATCATCTTTGTTGCTACCTAAGTTTCACACCTGACTTCATAAATATTCCTGACTATGTCTTATATGATCCTGTGCTTACATGTGTAAGTTGAGATTATATCTTTAAAAAAGGAAATGGAGTGTATGTATATCTGTATGTGTGTGTTTGTGTGTGTATATATGTACTTTTCCAAAAAAGATAGAATGCGTATACCTATGTACATACATACGTGTATATTTTCCAACAGTTATTGTACATCATTAGTGAGAGAAAAAGCGAAGCTGTGAATGAGCAATTGTGTTGTCATGACTGATTCTGCATAACTGCGCCTTATAAATCATGGAAAAGTTTTCATCTGAGCCTAGCTCATTACGCTTTACATTTGCATAGTGTTATTTTTAGAGGATTTGTTGCATAAGAAAATATATAATAAGAGAATCAATCTGTACAGCTTTACGCAATTTCTAAAGAACTGAATCAAAGTCAGTAAATTGATAAAAAGAAACCTGGTTCTATCCATGTGTTGTGTTTTCTAAATGTATAGAATTGGGACAAGATACTGTAATGCTGTGTGCCACGCCGCCAGAAAAGACCAGAATGTTATTTCCAGGGTTGTCAATAGGAGGCCATCGCCATCATAGCAGCAGTAGTAGCAGATGAAGCTAAAGATTTGGAGCGAAAGAGATCTGGGGTGGTTGGTGGGCTACAGGAATGCTTTAATGTTGGAAGCACAGAGGAAAAAGTGGAATTAAAAACAAAGAACCAGCCCCCATTTCTTTCAAGAGAGATAGAACCATTTGCTTTTATGTCTCTGTCACTTGCTCCAGGATTCTTCATAAAGCCCTCTAACCACTTAAATAAATATTCATATGGCTGCTCAACGTCTCATTAATAAAACAAGATTTGGTGGTAAAATATTTCAGAGTAACACATGATTTGCATCTCACCCTTGTTTAACTTTAAATCTCAAGCAATTAATAAATTAGACTCGAGAGCTTTTTAAGAGGTAACAGCTTACACGCACCACAAATTGCATTATTTTTATGTGTAAATAATGATGAAAGGAGAGATTGTTCCTTTGATGTCTATAAACTACACGGTAAAATATGCAGAAAACATTCTTGAGTTCAGTTGGAGCCAAAACAAATAGACTAGTTCATAAAACAAAGCAGCAGCATTCTCAGAAACAAGCATGGTTTTTTTTTCTGTTCTTCCCGATTGCTCTTTTTCGTCTTCTGTTCTTGCCATTCCTAGCGGCGGAGTCATCCCAAATCCAAAAGTGGCGCTAGCCTGCCTTTTCTCACCCAGGGCACCGGGTTCTTCTCGGGTCCCTCCCCGTAACTCACCTCCCGCACAGACCAGACCTCGGTGGGGCTGCCAGCTTTTTGCAGTGAGTTGGTTTTGTCACTCGTGTTTCATTGTTGCTTAAAAGCTGATTATTTCATGTTTTAGCAAAGATCAGTGTGCCTCGGAGAGATATACTTACTTCTCTATTTTCCAAGCTGGCTTATCTAATTTTATTTTATTTTTAAATCATATCTGCAAGTTCTTATTTACAGTGTTTCCGAATTTGGCCTAGTTTTTTCATTGGTACAGGTGATAAACAGTACCTCCTTGGAAGTTCCTGTGTGCCGTGGAAAGGATACAGAAACAGTTTGGGCTCCTGTTAGAACACAAAACAAGCTCGTTCTTAACCTCGCAAGGTGGTTCGTGTTCTCCGTCTGGCTGCACGTGTACCCCTTTGAACGCGCTGTATCGTATCAGATTAACTACGAGGTAGATCTGCTCATTTGAAGAGGACAAAGATGGGTGCTCGATCTGAAATCCCTCCTGGCCTAGACTATATGCTTCCACACCGTCACCTTTGTTGTGGCCCCTGTTTCAGCCTGGCTAGCAAGTCTGCCATTTTACTTGTCCTAATGCTTCTTCATTAAAACTGATCCTGGACTCTGAGCACTTCAAATAACCATCCTGTCTGTGAGTTCCTGGACCATACTTCCTCTAGCTGGGTTTTTCTTCTGATACTCTTCTTGATGGCAATTTTCCACTTGAGGTCACCGTCCCTGTGTTCTCAAACTTAATGTTCTTGTCCACCCTTCCTTTATTCTTAACAAGATTTAATGAGCAGAGTATTAAATATAGTGCATCCATGTGTATCTCTTTCATTTTAAACAAGCTAAAATTGTAGTCCCATGTTCTTTCATTGATTAACAGGATCTTAAAGCTGAGAAGAGTCTTAGAGAATTAGGCCCGCTGACCTCACGTCTTCCCCATGCTTGCCCCCCACCTCCCCATAGGCACAACTCCTGAGCCCACCAGAGCAGAAGCGTGGCTGTTGGCAGCACCAAGACTCGAGCCCAAGACCTCCAAGTCAGGTCTTCCCCTCACATTCCGTGTATTCAAATACACAGAAAATGGAATTTACTGTTTTTACTTTTAACTATATGTGAGCTCCTACAATCTTTCATGGTTCCTTGGGACTCAAACCCAACTTCCTTTGGCTTTTAAAGAGGGGCTCAGCAAAGCCATTTCCCATTTGGACTTTTAAGAAAAATGTCTCCTTCAGTAGCTGGCGTTGTTGCTTGCTCTCATTTTATTATTATCATCATCATCACCATCACGAGTTGTCCTTGGACACACAATGTTCAAGGCCAATTCTGAAAAGAGGTCATGATTTGAAAAGCAACTTTCTAAGCACTTTACCCCATTTACAGAGCATTCCAAAGACAGGAAATGTTATCGATAAATGGCAATCTCTTGCGGCCTCACATGTGGAGGTTGGGCAGACGCACTTGTGCCAAGATTGACTTGTGAGAAGACTGAGGAATTTGTTTTGCAAGAGGAGACCAACTATTTGGAGCCCACATTTGGTTCCGATGCCCTTATTTCTGTGAAAACACCCACGGGGTCGATAGAGCAGCGTCTCTGTTTGGGGAAGGACACCAGTGCAGTGGAGTGAAGATGGCAGGCTCTGTGTTATTTTGAGTGATTCTTCAGCCGTTGCCAAACTATGAAGTGTTATGGGAAGCCCAATATTTTTCATGTTGCCACTGTTTCATTTTGCCAAGGCTGAAAATACCCTTTTACGTTATCTCCCACATGTGGCATTGAAGAGATGCAGAGCACTTCCTCAGTTGGATTCTGGAGTCAGACTGCCTGGGTTCAAGTCCTGGCTCCACCATATAGAAACCTGGGACCTCAAACAAGTTACTTAACCTCTCTGTGCCTCGGTTCCCTCATTTCAAAAACTAGAAGTAATCATGCAACATATAGATATTTCTGTGAGGTTTAATGAATTAATGCCTAAAAAGCATTTGGAATAAGGTCTTCTACTTAAGTCCTTCATATACATAATTGTTAATAGACCCTATCCAATAAAAGCTTGAAATGTGTTCAAATAGAACTCGCATTAAATAAACCTCTCTAGTCTCTCCTGGTTACTGTCTGCACTCCACTCCTACTGCTCTCTTGTTCCTTCACAATCTGACTCTGGCCCTGTCAGAGACTGCACAGAAAGGGCTCTCTGGGCTGACAGTGGTATCCTTGTGGCTAAATCCACTAGAAACTCCATCTCTGCTTGACTCCCACGCAACATCTGACTCAGTGGAAGGCAGGCCTCTCCCAGGCATGTCTATGGGCCCCTCTTTGCCTGTCTTGCCCTTAAGCACTGTTGTCCCCCCAGGGACCACTGACGTTCTTCCCTCCTTAGGTGAGGTGATGTCATGCAGGCGCACTCATTCACCTACATTTTGACAACTGGCAACTTTCTCTCTCTTGCCCAGATCTCCCAGCTCTTACTGCATCCCAGATCTTTCTGGAAGCTTCCTGAATATCTATACAGATCTCAACATGCCCTCCAGAAACCAGAAAGTCACCATGTCCAAAACTGAAATTATCTGAAACCTTGAACCTGTGTCTGTGCCTGTGTTCCCAAATGCAGCCAATGGCACTCTCCACCCATTTGACCAATCAGAACCCTGGGCTCGTGCTTGCTCTCTGACCTCCCGCAGAGAGCCAGTCTCCTGGTTCTGATCCTCACATTGGCTCACCCTCTTCTCTGCATCCACATAGCCCTTTCCCTAGTGCAGGGACGCACTAGCCCTCTCCAATTCTGGACAGGCTCCCACCCCCAGGGTTTCCCCCTCTCATCCCTTCTCTGTCCCGACCTCTGAGTGACCTTTACTTCACTGGGTCCCTGTGGGCCTGAGGATGCAGCCCAGATGTTCTTAACTAGGCCTCTGAGTCTCCGTGACCACCCGGCCAGTCTCTGTCATCTCTCATGTCTTCCATCCAGCAGCCCACACTCCCTCTGTTACTCATCTTCACTCTTTACCTGTGACAAGCTTGTTGTCATCTCCAGCTCTTGCTGAGCCTCCAGGTCTCTTCTTAGATGTCTCTGTCCCTAGGAAGACCTCCTTGGCCATTGCAGCCTCCCAGGACTGGCTGACGCTCCATCCTTTCTGATCCTCTCGTGTCCTCTGATTCTCCCACTGCAATGTGGACACACGTGACATAGTGATTGCTGTTACCATCTGCACCTCCTCCTGGCCACTAAGCTCTAGGGGGACAGGGCCACTCCCTGCGAGCCCCAGAGCCAAGCCCCTGCCTGAGATGTTGTGGCCACCCAGTTGGTTTGCGGGCTCACCAGACGTTCACGCCACGTTAAACCCAGACCTGGAGACCCCTTTCGTGTGGACTGCATAAAGCAGTAAAAATATAGTTCCTCTTAGAAAGCACTTTCTTTTTACATGATATGGCAACATATATCCAGAGAAAACAAACAATTTAACTTCTTAAGCATCCAAAAACCCCATCCTCTCTATTGTTACCTCCCTGCTCCCCTTTCTTCCCTTTTCTCTCCACGTGTCTCTGGGGCAACTCATTAACAGCATTTCTCTGAATTTTTCATGTCCAAACACTCGATGAAGTTTTAAGGGATAAAAGAACAATCACATTTAGAGGTTTTACTCCAAGGTAACAACATTTGCTGATCTGCCCTCTTCGAGTGATCGGTCTGTAAAGTATCCAGAAGTCCTGAAAAGTTGGGCTCCCTTTCCTCTCTTCTTATGAGTTGTATCCAGGAGTTTGTTTCATCTTGTTGAGGCTTGATTATGCATGACACAAAAATTCCTCTTGTGCTACCAATAAACATAAATATGTCCAAAAAAGTTAAACTAAATCTTCCCCCAAGAAATCAATAGAGTTTAATACAAGTACATGTTTAACTACTAGAGAAATAGACAAATAAGTGGCCCATGAAGAGGCTGTCTTCCTAGTGAGCTCAGCTGAAGGAGAAGGCACTTTGTAAAAAATTAATCATTTCTTATATTCTATGGAAAAATGGTGAATAGTTGATTGAAATTAAAATAGAAAATGCAGCCTTCAATTAAGATACAGTAAAATGTGTGTATATTCAGCACATTCATATAGAGAGTTGAAGAGATGAATTGAGCCCTGGCTGGCATGGCTCAGTGGATTGAGTGTCAGCCTGCAAACCAAAGGGTCACGGGTTCAATTCCCAGTCAGGGCACATGCCTGGGTTGTGGGCCAGGTCCCCAATGCAGGGCATGTGAGAGGCAACCACACATTGATGTTTCTTTCCCTCTCTCTCAAAATAAATAAATAAAATCTTTTTTAAAAGATGAGTTGAATTTTATATCAATAGAGAAAAGTCTGAAAAAAAATATTTATAAGCAAAAGAAAAAAATTGCCGATACCATTTGGTTTTTGGAGGGAGATGGCTAGAAATGCCACCGTCAGTGACTGTGGGTAAGATGGAGCACGTGGTTTCTAGACTTCTGATTCTCTTACATCTTCCTGGCCAGGAAGTCAGGGGCCCTTTCAAACATTTTCACCTTCAGCCACTCATGGCCACCCATTCCTTTGCTAGGGCACAAATTCTCCAGCTGCTAGTCTCTCAAGAAATAATGAACAGGAAAATTAAAACTGGAAAGTGAGTCTAAAAAAAATGATTTGAGAAAAAAATTCCAAGCAGTGCTTTCTATTTGTTATAGGGTATCTATAAAGTGTACCTATTGCACTAGGGGCTCTGAATGAGAATTTGTCCTTTCAAATATCTGCCTTTAGGTTAAGCCCTGCAGTCAGTCAGGAGGAAGAGCCAGGATTCAAAAGCCAGAGAGGAAAAACTGCTAATCAAAAGAAAAGATAAAAATTAAGGACAGTGCTCAAAATATGGCATTTCTGAAAACCATCCAATAAGTTTCAAACCTTATTTTGTTCCATTTCTAGTGTCTTTTTGGAGTTCTTCTCTCTCTTCTGGGACTAACCCGTTCTTCTATCTGTGAGATCATTATAGCTTCAAGAGTGAAAGATGAGCTGCATGCTGCCCATCCAGCCACTAGCCTGAGGCTCGTGACATCCTTTCAAAGGCTGTTTCCAGGGACAAGGAGAGCTTCTAAACTCGTAGTAAAGACTTTTAAGTATGCTGTAGTCAGAAGTCCTAAAACATACATATTTATTTTCCTGAGGAAATTATATTTCCCAATGAGAGCTCAGTCATAAAGGTTAGTAGCATTTTTCTGGGAATTCAATAAAGTGGAACATGTAAATAGAAATTTCCCTGCAGCTGAGTATGTCTTCCAGCTTGAATTATTTGCACCATTGTTTAGAGACTCCTGGCTTCCATAGATATAGAGTGCAGGGTTTTTTTTTTTATTTAAGTGTTATAGCAATAGTAAATAATTTCTAGAATCCAGACCTGTGATCATAGCATCACTCTGAGTTTTCCACCTCCTGGAACTTTCTGGCCCCATCACATTTCCAGCCCTCTGAATCACGTGGTCCCGGAAATGTCCCTTTATGGCATCTTGTCCTGCAGTTGTCTCTCTCCTCCTAGTGTCTCCTAATCCCCTCTTCTCATTCCCACCATCACCCCCAAGTTTTGAATCGATTATACCACAAGACCATTGTTAGGACAAAGGTATTCCTTACATCCCAAATGGAGACTCGAGCACATTTTCTAACAGAAGCATCGTTGTAAATGGTGGATGGAACTCACAGTACAACCAGCGCAATAGAATGTCTCAGACACACAGAGGTCAGTCCTTTTCAGATTCAGGTCTTCCCCTGGAAACAAACTTTGGCTTGACTCAGACTAGTCTCCCCCACCTAGGCGACTCTCCCCTCAACCTCTTACAACAGTGGTCCCCAACTTTTTTGGCACCAGGAACTGGTTTCATAGAAGACGATTTTTCCATGGGCGAGGCTGAGAGTGGGGAGAGACAGGAGACAGATATCAGGTGGTAATGCGATGGCATCCATAGACAGGGAGGAGGGAGGTTGGGGACCCCTGTCTTACAACTACTAAATTCTTAACAGGAGTAGCGCTGTGCCTATTCCCTCTGCTCTCTCACCATGTATTCATTTCTACTTTGCTTTATACCCAGTGCCCAATTCAGTTATTGGCAAGTAGTAAGCACTCAACAAATGCTTACTATTAAATAAAGAAATAGTAATGAAGAAATGACTTTGGCCTTTACATGTATCAACTAATAAAACCACATTCTGAGAAATGATTGTCATCCTGCTTCTTTTTAGTGTTACCAATAGTAGCAGTGGTAATGTTAGCAGTAGTTGTGACTGTGATGGTGATTATGTTGATGGCGATGGTGACAAGGGTGATGCCAATCAGGAATATCCTCCAGCTGCCCGGGGCAGCATGCAGTCCTGTTGACCACCGCCTTGAAGTTCCCTCCCTCCTTGAGTCCCTGGATGCCACACTTAGAATGCCTTCTGTGGCTTACTGGCTCATTTCTTCTCTTCAGGAGCCCTGAATATAAACCCTACACCCACACTTTACGATATTTTTCTCTATTCTCCATCCCTCTGCAAACTTATTTGCTCCTACAATTCCAACTCTGTCCTTCTACACCTTTGAAGCCCTAACCCTAGTTTCCCCTCAAGTTCCAGACTGAATGGACACCTCTGTGAATGATCTCTTGGCATCTAGACCTCACACATTTCCCACTACTCTTACTGCTCAGGACTTCAGTTACACTGAGCTCCTCAGCTGGCTTTTTCCCGTCCTTGCTTCCTTCCTGCATAGTCAGTCTTTTCTGTGGCTTACATGAACCCTTTCCCTTGTATTACTTCAATCTAGTTTATGCTGATTACTTCTCTCGTGGACTCTTCCTGCGTCTCCTTGCTCCCTCTTACCCAGCTCCTCCATGTGTTACAAGAGCAGACGAATCGTCCGTGTGTCTCAGCAGACCTGATCCTACTTCAGTTGGTCCCCGCTGCCGCCCAGTGAGACACAAAACTTAACTAGCCTTCTCCCCCCACCTTCCACTGCTCCCGACTGCGCCAGCCACCGTGTACTGTTTTTACTGTGTTAGTAGATCCACTGCTCCCTTGTATACAAATCTGTGGTGATGGCATTCCTTCTACCAGGCCAGAAAATGGGATTGCTTCACTTTAAAAGACAAGATTTCAGATGTGCGCCGATTCTAAAGACTAAGAGAATACATGTGATATAGCAGCAGGGTGGGCTGTCAGATGGAGGTGAAGTTAAAGCTCTCAGGGGAGAGGAAATGAAGGAACTAAGACAGTGACCACGGACACAAGTGGCTGATTCATGAAGACACTGAGGTCACACAATTGTACAAGTTGGGCAAGGGCGAGGCTAGGACTGGGTCACATTCTGAATCCACAGATAAAGAGATAAGAGTAAACCAACAGATATGCAGACTGGTAAGCAGCGTTCATCCGCCTATAAATAGCCAATAATTATTGAGTTTGTGGTAAAAATTTGGCAGTAGATAGACCAAAAAAAGAATATCATAAAGACTTTGGTTTTTCAAAAGTAAATTAGTTATAACAATCAGAGTTACCTAAAAATGTTACATCCTTAACATTGTAGGCAGGCATATATACACGTATATATTGTATATTTACAGAGAGAGAGAGATTGTGTTTGGAGCTCAGAGGGACATATTCTCTTGGGAAACATCAAATCCTTTGCGAAGAGAAGACAGAGGACGCTTGCACAATTTAGGTGAGGAAAGTAGTCACGCTTGGGCAGCTGACACTCAAAGACTCCTTTGGAAGGGTGGCCAAGAAGTGGTATCCACAAATGGTCAGCGGCCAAAATTAGAGAGAAGAGGTAGTTTAAGTGTCCTTCAACTCCCGGGAGAGGAACTTTTGGAAGAAGGAAAGAAAATTGACTTACTATGGAAAGAAATGATAGTTATTAAAGAATTTGAGGGATAGAAATGGACTATATTTATGACTTTGCCGTCACCTGAAAGTGTTTTGTAGGAATCGGTGTGTAGCACAATTTGGTATTGCTCTTAAAATAACTTCTAAGTTGTTCTTTAGACAGGATAGGTTTCCTTAAATGGCTATATTTAGATTTTCTTATGTTTCTGTTTCTAAAGTTAATATAATTTGTATCCTTTGCCGATTTAGTCATGTAGTGCCCCAAAATAAAAACAGCAATTTCAGAAGTGTATGTAATAATTTTCATTATATCAGCAGGCTCTAATTGTCTGCATACCTGGTAACACCCTAGACCACTAGCTAGAAAGCCGTACTCTACTCACATATTACGCATTTCCGTAAAGCTTCCAGGGTACTCGGCTGCCACATACCATCTACCTACCTTACTGTAAAGCTCAGAAACCAGAAAAGCACACAGGAAAGGGGGGATGACTGGTGCATGGAGAGCCGAGTCTGGTTCGGGCCGTCAGTGTATTATACTTTGAACAGTTTGGATGCGTTTCCCATTCACTTTGAGCCTTGAGCCTGCCTTTCAAGGTTTTTGTGCCCAGGGTTCACCTCCTTCCCGACCCAGCATCAGCTAATTCAGCGTGGCGTAGGTGGCTTTGGGCACGAACACAAGTTTCATTATAGTTCTGTGCTGCTGATAGCACAGCTCTGAGCCCCATCCAGCCCCTGCTTTTGAATGTCACCCACAGCACCCACCTACACAGAGGACAGGCTTGCTCACTTCTTCCCAAAGGGGAGCTGCAGAGCAGGGCGCCAACAGCTGGAACCCAGCTCACTTTCTGGTACTATTTTGGTCACTATTTACATTTGCTGGTGAGGAAGCAGAAGGCTTTTTTTGTTGCTCAGACCCTTTTGAAGGGTTTCATGGCACAGCAGAAATTACATGTTTGCCTGGGCTTTGCCAGTCGGATGGAAGAGGGCGGTCACTGCACAATGAGGATGGTGATGCGGGTGACCCTGTCCCGTTTGAACTATTTTTGCATGCACTTTTAATATGCCGTAGTTCAAAAGGCTTTGGGACTATTCCTGCCTGAGATAGAAGCAGTCTTAGACATCATTTTCTCTAAGCTACTCCCCACCCGACATACAAATGCAGACTCTTTCAGTCTCTACAGAGATATAAAAGAAATGAATAGAGAGGTGTTTATTTTTTGTCCTAATGCTCATCTTCTGCATGCCTTATCCATGAGTTATGGGGAAAATCTCATAACTGACCTGGGAGGGCAAGAAACATTCACTTCACGGCCTGATTTCTCTCACAGTCTCAGGAGTTGCTCCATCAAGCACCGTGTGCTTTTGGTGCCTACCCGCTAAACCAGCCCAGGGTGGGATCCGGATCCGGGAAGAAAGGGGAACTGATAGTATGTCCAATTTTGTGCCTGCTGAGCCTGGGACGTGTGTTACTGAGCCTAGGAAGTAATTATGGGTGTCTTTCTCGAGTGTAGGCATTGCACAAAAGTTGTTCTCTTCACCAAACTCAGCTCGGTGTTCAAGGCCTCAGGGCTCTGACCCCGCCTCCCATTGCAGGGCCACCTCTCATTCACGTATTCCAGGAGCTGCCCCGTGGACCGCGTGCCCTTTGCTAAGCACACCCCCGTTTCCCTCTTACTTGCCTTTGCTATCTCTTTGACAGGCAGTTCTTCCCCTGCCCCGCCTTCTGCCTGTCAGAATTGTTGCTCTGGTTCAGGATTTTCCCCAAATACCACCTTCTGCCTGAACACTTTGCCCATCTCCTTGTGCCCACCCCATATAATTTTATTGTATATGGGCTTTTTTCTCAGTTTTTGTATGGAAATTTCCAAACATACCCAAAGCAGAGAGTCTAGCACTGCAAACCCCCAGGTTCTCACCGCGCAGCTTCAGCAGTCATCTGGGTTCAGCGGCATTTACGCTGCCTTCCCCCTTTTGCTGTCTGCGGTGTTTCCAAGCAAACCCCGGACATCACAGCCTCTCATGCTGTGTGTTCCAGAACGCCTCTCAGAAAGCGCGGACACCCTCGCACTCAGGCACAGTGCCGATGTCTGGCCTGAGAAAGTTTGTCATTTTTTAGTGTCACCTCGTATCTGCTTCGTAATTAGATATTCCCGATCGACTCTAATATGCCACTTCACACTTGGTTTGTCTGAATTAGGAGGCAAACAAGATCCAAGCTTTAATTCGGTGGTTATATACAGGGGCCGGCCGAAGTGAGGCCCGCTTGAGTGTGGTTGGTGGGATCATAATTTGTAGTTTTAACTTGAACGTTTCACCTAAAACATCATCTGGTGTGCTTGAGTGTGATACTGTTCTGTTACAGAACTGCCTGCTTATGATTTTGTAATAAAAGATCCTGTATGTCGTCTTTTTCCGTCTAAAGCAGACCCTGCCTTGCTTTTTAATGCACGCTGTTGGCTTCCTGCAGAAGCCCAGCCAGTGGTCCTGTAGAAGGTCCCGCATTCTGCATTTATCTGCTTGCTTCTTTGGGGTGTCATTGAACTTCTTCCTCTGTCCTTCCCTTTCCCCTTTGTTCTCTCAATTGGATGCTTAAGACACTCTCTGTACTCTTCTGCTTTTTGTCCCTGTCACGTACCTTTTCTGATACTGTGAGCTCCGTAAGAGGCCAGACCACGTCTTACCCAACTTTTTACTTTCTATATGATGTCTATCACATTGTTTGTACTTAAAAAATGTTATCCAGTTGAATTGTCTATAAAGAGTTTGAATTCCTCTTGCAAAAATGTGACCTGGAGGTATTCTCACTGTGAAGGAATGTCTATTAGGAATCAAGTGCCAGAGCAATCTCAATAATGTAGGTCACTATTTCCTACTTTGCCCTCACAGAATCACAGATTGGCTTAAAGTGGCACATCCTTATATCTGAAGATTCTTACAGTTTGGAGCATTATGAAACAAACGAAATCGTCAAGCCCCCTACATTGTTTCTGGGTCCCTATAGAAGTGATTTCAGAAATCGACTGCATTCTGATTCTGCATGAAAACCAGGTCACTAATCATTGTTTTGATCAGGAGCAAATTTTTAATTTTGCTTAATAGTTTGAAACTCGGGCTGAACGTCTGACTGCAAACGCACTCTCACACGCCCGCTGTACTGTCGACAACCGACTGCAGTCTGAGCTTTAATAACTGGAGTGGAGTGGAAGAAACTTCAAAAGGTTGTATGATAAATGTTTTTGACAACATGTCAGCTGAACATTAAACAGGATCTTTGTAAATCCTCTCATTCTAAGTGGTTTAAAGGGAAATTTTTAAACTTCTTGCGTAAGTATTGGCTCTGGATATCACAGTGTCCTAAGGTTGAAAAAAGAAAGAAAGAAAAACATCTTATGTGGCACATACAGTTCCCATCCCTATCTGACAGTGGAGGCGCCAGAGCCGGGCTCACAGAGGCCCTCTATCCCCCACCCCTCCTCAGGCATTCTCTCTCTTCACTAGGAATGTGCCCCCCTCCTGGAACAATTTCCTCTATGACCTGATATGACCACGTACACAGAATTATAAAAATGCAGGTGAATGGAAGTAGCAGCAGCGATGCTCCCTGGTGCCGTTTTCCAGATTGTCTCGTAATGAGAATGTGGTCAGTCCTCACACAGATAAAATGAGGCCTAAAACTGGGCAGTGCACAACAGATGTGCATGTGTGTGTGTGTGTGTGTGTGCCTGTGCACTTCACAGGAAAAAACAATGTACAAAACAAGGGAGGTTTATCCTTGTGTGTTAGTTTCCTAAGGTGGCCATAACCAAGGACCACCAACTGGGGGGCTTAAAACAACAAAGTTATCGTCCCACAGTTCTGGAGGCCAGAAGTCTGAAATCAGGGTGTCGGCAGGGCCGGGCCTCTGAAGACTCACAACAGGCATCCCTTGCCTCTCTTCTCTTCTGTGTTTCCCAGCAACCTCCGGTGCCCCCTGGCCTGCGGCAGCATTGCTATCCTTCCCTGCCTCCGTGTCTCTTCTCTTCCTACGATATCCTCTTCTGTCACACTGGGTTAACGGTGCGCTCGACTCTGGGATGACCTCGTTGTAAGCAATTACATCTGCAGCGTCCCTGTTTCCAAAGAGGGTCTCATTCCGAGGCACTAGAGGTTAGGGCTTCAACAGACCTTTCGGAGGATGTGGTCCAACCGACAGCCCTGTGCACCGCCCTTTTTTTTGACGCCATGCTCTACTGGGCGAGCTATGGTGTCACTCTCACGGTGGAATCTGTGACCCAGAGACACCTGGTTCTTCCTCTTGCTTTCCATCCATTTAAACGCATGAGGTTAAA
The DNA here is from genome assembly GCA_007922815.1 of Macrotus californicus. NCBI lineage: Eukaryota > Metazoa > Chordata > Mammalia > Chiroptera > Phyllostomidae > Macrotus > Macrotus californicus. Next base: position 28,142 of record VMDR010006680.1, read on the forward strand.
GACTCCATATATATATTAAAACCCAACCCAAATCATTTGGGGTCCCTGGAGGTTTTTGAAGGAAGGTAGCATTAGCATAGACAGAAGAATGCATTCTAGACAAGACGGAGACAAGAACAAAGGCCACAAGCAGTGCGGAGCTGGGCCTCTTGGAGGCTGAGAGGCAGCACAGGCAGGTGTCCGGACAGACCACTTGCTGCCCTGCGGCTGAGCTGACCTGGGCCCATGTTCTCTCTTCAGCACTTTCCAGCTGGGCAGCCTTGGGCAACCTCCAGGACCCTTGGCTGCTTCCTGTAAAGTGAGCTCTCTGTCTCCGAGGGTTGTTGTGAAAGAAAGTGCAGTATTTAAAGCCCCTCTCACAGTGCTTGACTCGTAGGAACTACCATTTAAGATTCGAGTTAGTGTGTTGAGCACAATAAGAGAGATTAGGAGAGACTCCGAGCTAGGTGGAGGGATTTTAACCTTCACAAGGTAAGACATGGTCAGACATGTATATTTTGGGAGATGGAGAATGAGATACAAAATAGTCTTTGAGAGAAATTTGTCTTCGGTGCTGTGCATGACGACACACCCGAAAAAGCATGGAACCCTGGTGTGCAAAAGTGAAGACCCAGGTAGGGGTCACCGCAAACAGAAATGGCAGGGATTCGAGGAACTGACTGAGCGTGCAGGCTGACGGAGAGAGGACTCCCAGCTGTGACTTGAAGAGTTAAGCCCAGGTGGCTGAAAGAACGGCTGTCACTGACCCGCAGGACAGCTGGCAGGGAAGCTGGCCGGGGGTGGGGGGGCACCATGAATTTGGTCTTGGACTTGGTAAGTCGGAGAGGACAGTGAGGCAGCTGTGTGCACACATCAGAGCGGCAGTGGGAGATGCCCAGTTAAAGGATTTGAAGGTAATGCGTGGAGCAGAGCTTCAGGGATCGTCAGTAAGAAGCCCTGGAGAGAACTAGTGCTTCGTGCCCACAGGGCAGGGAAACCTGGGTGTCATGATGGGTCCCAACTCAATGGCTCTAACACCGAACCCCTGACCTCACTGCTCCCAAACTGCTGCTGCTTCCACTGTTTCTTTTTCGGCCCCAGACTCCAGCGGTCAGGCCATTGGTATCGCACCCCTGTTGAGTCTGTGTCACACAGAAACTTAATCGTTTTCCTTTCCTTGCCATGGGCTTTGATTCTATTGCATTCCCTTCCTTGCTTAACGAAAGCACCAGCCACCTGCACGGGGTCATTCTATAAAGCTCTCACACCTGGCACATTCATCCTGTTACCCAGCCCCATGGCCTGCCTTCTGGCTCTGCTACCCGGTCCCCACAGGTAACCCCCAGGCCCATCACTTCACACCCTCTCAGGTACACCAGGCCCAGGTCCCCCCTGATAGTGCAGTGGCCTCCTAATGATCTCCCTGCTGTGACAAAGTAAACGCCTAAGGCACATTCTCCTACCGTTCAGGCCACACAGGCTGTAAAATGGTGATTTTTTTTTTTTTTTTAGAGTTTCCACACCAATTCTCACTTACTCAAAATTGAATGTGTTTTGTGTCATTTTGTATTCCCAAGCTTTGGCAAAATGCTTGTGCCTGGCCTCTTCACAAACAACTGTGAGGTATACAGGTGCATTTCTCTGGGCCTTGTTTTCTAGCATACATTGAGAGAGAACAGGCCCTTCCCCACATTCTGTCCCATAGATTGTCCCACTTGTCTTGCCAAGATTCTTCGGTAGCCTTCAGTGGGCCACCACTGTCTACGTTGCTACCTGAATGTTCTTCCTGTGTGGTCAGTCTGACCTTCTTAGGCCTTTTCGTGGTTCCCCATTGCTACAGGATACACTCTATAGGCCTCCTGGCCCAGGGGCCCTTCCTAGTCACCCCAGGCAGCCCCCTCTGGTTCCTGGCACACCGTCTGCTTGTCGTCCCTTCTGTGCAGTCCACACCCCCTGCTGGTTGATGTGGTTGTGCCTTTCCTCCTGGGTGGAATCTCTGGGGACCCTTCCGCCCCCGCAAACATTCTCCAGTCACACATCACCTCCTTGATGAAGTCTTCTCTCTCCAGCCCTTTCCTAGTGCATGCTGCTTCCCTCCTGTGTTCATGCTCACCACTTATTAAGGCTTCTCTTCAGCAGTGTTATGTGGCATTACAATTATTCCTTTATAAGTTTTTCATACCCTTTAGATTCAGTGCTTTTGGAGGGTAGTGTTTGGTACGGTACCTGGCACATGGTCCATGCCCAGATTATAGAAATACTTGTATTAATTTATGGAATTGATTTAATATATATACGAAGAAGATGGTGTTTAAAGAAAAGAGCAGAGGGATCAGAACCTATTTGGGAGATATCCATAATTAAAAACAAAGAGGAAGAGGAGGAGCAGGAAGCCTGTGAAAGGGGGAAGAGGACACCAAGATTCTGTGGTGTCAAAGGACATTTCTGGAAGGAGAAAGAGGGTTCTAGTAGTGCTCAGTGTGACAGAGAGGTCCAGGAGAATGAGGATGTGGGAAGGGCCCGTGGATTATCAATAAAAGACTCATGCTAACCTCCCAGAGAGCTACTTTAGCACGGCACAGGAGAGCAAACTCAGGTTCCAGGTGCGGAAGCACTTAGGGTGGGAGAGAAAGCTGGGGAACGCAGGAAGACGCTGGGGACGTGGCCGTTGTCAAGAAAGGCACAGCAGTGTGAAAGGGACCGTAAGGGTGACTTCTCACGTTACATATTCTCCCACACAATGCAGGAAAAGCAGGGACACTGGTTCCCAGCAGGGAAGAGACAAGCAGGCTGGTCTGAAGGGGCTCAGCAGAAAGGGGGAGGCCAACAGTCGTGACCAGCCCCCAGAATTGAGGACACTGATAGAGGCATTACCTTGAGAAAATAAGAAGGGACATCCCTTCTGGCCTTTGAGGGAGCAGACTGGGTAAAACTCAAATATTTTTATCTAGGGGCAGAGTAAGCGGAAATGTAGTTATGTAGCTTGAGGGGAGAAAAAGAATTCTGGAGAAATTTCAGTGGGAATACCCCAACTGTTTTAAATAAAAGGCAACTTGATCTTTATATAATTGATTACCATTACCAGTAAATACTCCTGTCATAATGCCAACACTTTACTAAGTGTTTTAGACATCACTTAAAAAATGCTGGGGCGGGGCTGTTGTTATCCCTTTGAAGCTTATAGTCTGAAATGAGGAAAAAGTCAGATAAATTCACAATAGAAAGAGGTGTGTAAAGACGTTATCAGATGTGGACCTCATGACCTGCTGAGAAATGTGAGTTTTCTGCAATCTAGATTTGAAGTGTTTCATGGAAGAAATGAACCTTGACTTTAGTTTGAGCAGAGGAGAAATTCACCGTTAGTTGGAGGGAAGTCGGAACTATGCCACAGGCTCACAGCATCGCACGTGTGAATGATTAGCCAGGTAAGAAAATCAAAATTTAGATGAACGACGTATGGGTGCCCCTCTTCCCTGGGCTTGCACAGGAGCAGAGTGAGGCTCCAACAGTTTGCACTCTTTTCCACGGAGACTGAGCTCAAGGGCAGGCGGGTAGCATACCAGCCAAAGGAGGAAATTCCTCTGTGATCCCCAAAATCCTAGCTGTGCTTCTTGAACTTGATCCTAGATTTCTACCACCCGAGATAAGAACTTGTTCACAAGTAAAGCTGTCTGGGTGACCGAGGGCGAAGATGTGCTTTGAACTTGCCGAGTGGCAACGGCCTGGCTACTTTAAGAGGAGATGTGGGAAATGTCAGGATGGGCCTCCCTGTGACAGGAAAGCATTAACGAGGTGTGTCAGGAGATTCCAGCTTCCTTAGATCATCAAAGTCTTGGAATAACATGACTTCTTTTCCTGGAACCTCTGTTAAGACCAGGAAACACTAACTTTTTAAAAAGTGCATTTTTAGGACTCTCGAAGGAAGTTATACAGGAATTTTAAAGGCCTGAAAATAGGTGAGAGAGAGAGAGAACCAGTGAAAACTTCCAGATCCTTTGTTCAAAACACAGCCCTCGGTGTGTTTTTATATTGGCCACAGCATTTTTGTCTTTTCTGTCCAGTCAGTAGTCTAATCAGGGCTAGAGCAACAGCCCCCATCAAAGTTCACCTTCTCGTGCCCGTGGTTTGTTGCAACAACTAAAAAGTTTCCACCTGAAAGGAATTTTGCTTTATGTGAAGGGTAACATATGTGTTGGGTTAAAGGCGCCAGAGAGCTCCTTTTCTTCATGCCCCTTATCACAAGACTCTGAATTATGAGGATTAAAAAGAAAGGTGCCTGCTTAGAATGTGAAAAAAAAATCAAACACCTGAATGTGAGCCGTAAAGACAACAATCCCACTGTCGCGTCTTGACTGCGTTGGTGGCCTCTGCAGTGGCTGCGGTCCTGGCTTGCTTTAGTAGTGCGCGCGGCTCTCCGTCGCCGTAGACTCGCTGGTAAAGCTGTTCTGCGGTTTGTTGTTCATCTTGGGAAGGTCCGAATGAAGAAATCCCTTTAAAAGACATCTTGACTGGCATCTCCGCTGAAGACTTGTTACTTCTGTGAGTAGATTTAGCCTATTTAAACAAAACAAAACAAAACAAAACAAAACAAAACAGGAGTGGGAGTGGCTTCTGTGAATAGCCAGCAAGGCCAGCCAGTAAAAATGCCCCTCTGTGCCCTTGTGTCATCCTCCTCCGCCCCAGAGGGTTAGCTCCTCCTGTGGGGACAGGCCTTGGTCTTCCTGCTGCGCCCCAGTTGTTTAAGATGGAAGAAGAAAAGGGAGTCTACAAATCTGGCATAAAAATAGTGAGTTTATTGCTTTTACTTCATTTTCCCTTAACCTTCAGTTAGCGGTAATAGAAAAAACAATTGCTGTTTTCGGGTCATTTTCCATGTCCAAGGAAACCTACTTATCAGAAAATATTGCCGGCGTCGTTTGTAAACGGGCTCGGAAGAATGCTCCTTCGGTGTGGGAACTATTAAGGCAATGGAGGGTTAAATGAGTGCTGTGCTTATTGCCCCCGTGTGACTAGTTCTCTTCCCTGTTCCACAGACCACGTGCTGTTCTCCGGAATGAGTAAACCAATCGGAGGAAGATGGTCTTTATCAAAATTTTATAATCTTAACAGATATTTTTGACCCAAGTTGTTAACCCATGTAGCATGTTTTACATGGAAAACGGACCATCACCATTAAAAAAATAACTCCGGAATTTTACTGTATGTAAATTATATCTGAGTAAAGATATAAATGAGCCTCCCCTTTCCAGCGCTCTCCTCCTTAGGTCAGACTGTGAACCTGCCGCTCCTTGCTTCGTCCGCTGTACATCCCAAACACACACAGGGAAATCCTTCTGCGTCCCTCCCACCCACTGAATGATGAATGAATCGTCTGTTTTCCCTGAAGTAAGATAGTAAATTCAAACCTCATGAAAGGAAGGGTATGGTGTTCTCATGTTTGTTTGTTTTTAAGAAAGTAAAGCTTTAAAATTTTTTGCATTTTGTTATGGAAACTTTCAAACATCCACAAAATTAGGGAGAAGAGTCACAGGACCCCCATGTACCTATCACCCAGCCTCTCCGCTTTTCGAGTTTGCCCGGCTGACTTCTTTTTGGCGGCATCTTTGATGCAAAGACCTCTTTTTTTCCTTGTAAAAGTCCTCAGCTATGCAGGCCTTGCTGCTAGCAAGGGCCCTCTGCGTTTAGTGCAGCAGAAGCTCATCTGCTTCCTTGTTTCATGACCCTGGGAAGGCTGTGAGGATCCCGGTTTTATGTGTACAGAGGGCAAAACTGAATGCACAACCATTTTGCTTACGTGTGCTTTAACCTAGTCCCTTTAAATAACAGAACACTGCACCATTCAATGTCCCCACTCCTCAGAGAACACGTGGAACGGGTTCCACATGACCAAACAAAACAGAGAGTCCATTTACCCTTTGTCCCTGGCGATATACAGCAGACCCAGAAAAATGTGCCCGTAGGCTTTGGGCAAGGCGGGACACAAGCATTGACCAAGACTTGGCATCACACAATGAGGCAGAATGTACGTGTAAAAGATTTAATTTCACACCGGTGAGAGCTGGTTGGAACCCTCGTGCGGGAGGGCAAGATCTGGGGTCTGTGTAGCAGGAAGTGCAGAAGCGAGCGCGACTCTGAAGTTCATTCTGCAGGCGTTTGGGAACAAGTGAGTCAAGAGAAGGGGGACTTTCACACTCTTGGTTCTGTACTGATCTGCGAGTGGATTTTTCCAAATTTCTCACAACCGAGGTTTTGATAAAGATGGGATAGTGCTGTAGTGTAGGTATTCTGGATTATGGGCTGAAAACAAATTCGTGTGCTCAGACAGCCTGTGGGAAAGGGTGGTAAGATCCTAGGGACCATGTGCCGGAATAGATGCCCACTTCCCACCCCTCCACTCCCATCCATGGCACTGGCTGAGAGCTTGGCCAAAAGCAAGGTCAGAACGACCCTGTTTGTACTAAAGCCTCTTTGTCATATGCTCGGTACTGGGAACATTTTGATTACATCTTTTTGTATCATATGACATAGTATTTCCCCCTTCCAATGATGTTTCCCTTTATTAAATGACTTCTTAACCACTTTACAATTGAAATGAACTTTTATTTCATTTAGCCATTATTCAAAGGCGGGTATCTGCCCTCTCTTCATGTTTGTTTAATGGAGTGAGAACTAGGAAGGAGACCAGTTTTTGATAAGGCCACACACAGTTGCCTAGTTCATGGTTTTACAGGTTGAGTGGTTTATCTGAGTCATGTTTTTGCATTCTGCGGGAATGGCACTGACTACAATACATGTGTTTTCCCCAAATCAACAGAAAAGCCCTAGTACTATCTCCGAAAAGCCCATTCATGGGTCCATCAGCCACAAGGCCTTCTCCTCACTTTGATTTTCTCTAAGTATTTTCATATTCTACACAACAGATCAAATTGTCCTTATCCCTTTTCAAGAGCATGGCATACCCTCACTGTTCTCACAAAGCTTCTTATGTCATTTGCATTTTTCTTCTGGAACGCATCGCCCTGTTCTCACACGGAGCACCGGGCACGGTGTGGCTTCCTACAGCAAGCTGACTTCCCTCGCCCTCAAAGGCAGGGTTAGTCGGGGGAGAGAGCTGCCTCTCCGGTAGTGATGCAGGCCAACACAGCCGAGCTAAGAGACAAGGAATAATATAATTTTGCAGAATAAACAGTTTCACTGTTCCAGGTTTTTTTTTCCCCAATGTCAGACATTCTGTTCTTTAATTAGGTTGGGTTTTTCTCAGGAACTAACTAAAAGTTGTGATTTTTTGTGTGTCAGATTTGAAGGTTATTGAATAAAGAAGCCACAGCTTAAAAGAAAGTCCCTGCTTATACTTACTGAGTAATTGGGGTCATTTTCACATAGTCCGTCTGTGGGATTCCGAGGTTGGAGCTCCCATGGCCTAATAATGTTTTAGAATCTGAGACCAGGAACAGCTGCCTATATAAACTGTCATTTCCTTTCTATTTAGTACATTTTAACTTTTTAAGAAGTAGAATACTATTAGGTTTCTCTTCAATTTTTTAAAATAGATTTTTAAATAGATAATAAAAGTAATTTCTAGACATACTGCTTCTTCTGATTAACCTTAGAAAGATCACATTTTACATCTTTAGTTAAACTGAGCAAATTTGAGAAGTGGCACCTTTTTAAAAGCAAATGTAATTTCACTTCTATTTTGATAATATTGATAAAAAACATGGCAGATTTAATAGTATGGAGAAAGAATCAGCTCTAATTCTGTTGCCTGTCCTCTCAGGAACTCTGTTAGCTACAGTCCTGTGACTCTAGCTTACCCTTGTTCACTTCCTGCCCCTCTGAGTTCTCACCAGTCCCCTTGGCTGCTTCTCCTTGCCTGCTCTTAAGTGTGGGTATCACCCAAGGGGAAGGTGTTAGAACCTCTTCTCTTGTTACTTCCCTCCCCAAGGAGGTATCCCCATCTGCATCTCTGTCCTCTTGGAAATCTCAGATGCTCAAATGGATCTAGAACCCCAGAAAAAGTTAAGAACCACTCTGTCTATATCTACATGTAGGAAAGACTGTCATTGCATTGAAAGAATTTTTAAAGGACACTGACTTAGACATGTTGTCTAAGCTCCAGACTCTTACACTTTGCTACCCAGCATCCACATGGAGGTGTCATAGGCATTCCAAACCTAAGGTAGCCCAGGCTGAGCTCCACATCTTCTCTCCGCTGCCTCTCCCCGCCCCCCGCCCCGCACTGCCTCTCCCCTAAACGTCCCCCACTGCATGCTCCTACCTGCTCAAGGCAAAATCATTGTGGTCTTTATTTTCATGCTCTGCATCCACACCTCTCCCCTGCCTCCCTGCTTCTGCCCTTATCCCTTTTCAGTATGTTCTCCACAGCAACCAAAGCAGCATCTTCTGCCACCCACCTGCTGCTAACTGAAATAGAAAGTCCTTACCTGCCCCTGAAGCTCCGTGTGACCTGATGTGACTTGACCCTTGTTACATCCCCGACATGGTTGCTCCCCTGTGCCCGCTCTCCATACTGGCCTTGCAGTTTGTCCCACAGGCTGCCACAGGTCTTTGGACACACAGTGTCCCTGTGTGTAAGGTTCCTCCTACAGACATCGGTGTGACTTGCTCTCTCCTTCTTCAGGTCTTTGCTCAGTTAGGCCTTCTTGGGCCTTCAATTTAAAATTGCAATGTCCCTCCCCCATCTTGCTCCAGAATATCCTCCTTTCTGAATTTTTTTTTTTTTTACTTATTGTTTGCTTATTGTCTGCCCCCTAACGTAGTGTAAGCTCCATGAGAGCAGGGAATTTTTTTGTCTGTTTCCTTTCACTGTTCTTTCTAACCATAGCAGGTTCTTGATGTATAGCAGAAATGCAATAGTCTTGATTGAATGAATTTTATTTTGAGACTTTGACATCTTTGTAGTTTTCATCCCATGCGTTCTGCTCACTGTAAACTTCTATGTATTATATCTATTGTATAATTACATCAGGTTGTTGGAGTGGATTCTATTTCTTCTCTAGTTTACCTCTTTACTTAAAATAGTAACCGATGCACTGATAATTATTGATCGTCGTGGTTTGTAACTTCCCATATTAACCTGAATTCTGTTTCCCACAGCCACTTGGCAGCTGAAAGAGTTCATCTCTGTCTACTTCTTAGAGGTTCCTCAAATTCTACACCACTCTCAATGACTTAGTAGAGAAATTCCTTTAAGGTTACTATAAGTTACTCAAATTACCCTAGTATAATTTTGAAAAATGTCATGATGGTTCCAATATTACAACTCCCAGCTGTCACGACACTTTTCAGAGTGTAAGTGTACCTTGCAGGTATACTGATAGAGCTATTTTAATTAGCAACAGCTTTAGGCTTTATGGCATGCTTGTGGTTCTATGCTGGGAAGGTAAGAGGTGTTTTTATAAAATAAATTGATACCTGCGAATGTGTCTGTTTTATAAGTTTGGAATTATTTATACTAGTTATTCCTAAGGTAGAAAACATCTGGGCCTGACATTCAAAATCCAGTTTTATTTGCCTGATCTCTTTGGAACAACAGTAATAAGCTAGACATCTGAGGCCTTTTTAATGCCAGTTCAGGTGATAAAACTTTTTTTGCAGGGGTGCTGATTTTTCATGTTGATGTATTTATTATACGCTGTTTCAGGCTCTGCAAGAAGAACTCGAAAACCGCTGTAACCAAGTGCGATGTGCAGAGAAGAAACTGCAGCACAAGGAACTGGAGGCACAGGAACAGGTACCACACCCTGCCCAGCTTGGCTGGTCGGCTTGTGTGCTTCCTCCCTGCCAGGGAGCTTGTGCGCTTCCTGTCCACGCCGGGATGCTTTGGCTGCATGTGACAGAGTGCTCCACCCCTAGTTGGCATAAACAACAAAGAGATTTATTTCCTCACAAAACCTGAAGTCTGTAGGTAGGGCTGGCTCTGCGCAGAAAGCCTCGAGGCCCTGGCTGGCTTCTAGGACATTCTTGTGGCTCTTTCTTGTGTCAGCTTCATCCTAAAAGCAATTCCAAGGCATCTCATGCAGATCTGGCAACATCCAGAGGCAGAAAGGGACTGCCTGCCTCTAGGAACCCCTTCTGAAGAGTAAGGAGACCTTTCCCAACAATCCCCGCACAACACACACACACATACACACACACCTCTCTTCACATCTCATTGGCCAGAACAGGTCACTTGCTTGGCCTGGCATGTCTGATCCCTGGCAAGAGGACTGAGAGTACCAAAACCCAGCCCAGACCAGTCAGGTCTGCCCTGGTGATGGAAGTGGGAGAGGAAAGGTAGCCTGGACAAGGACGAGGGGAAATGGATGTTGGGTATGCAGCCAACAATGTCTGTCACATCATCATGTTAAAATAGAGGGACATCATCGTACTTAGAGGCAGAAATCATATTCTTTTGAATTCTAATTTCCTCTTTTTCTCCATTATGTTAATAAAATAAATTTAATATAAGTAGAATAATCTGGCTATGTCAATGTCTAATGACCTATTTCACTTTCAAATGGCAGGTATATTTTTATTTAATTCTTCTGGTCATAGTGAATTATTCTTTGTGGTAATCTTGATAATTTAAACTAAAAATTCAACAGTGTGTTGATAAAGATCATGAGTCTCAGTGAAACCTTTTATAAATGCATTGTCCCCAGCTATTGGGCATAGCATTGTTAACATTCTTCTAAGTGCCACCCATCCTCTTGAGTGGAGGCTGTCCCAAGTACTGAGAAACGTCCTTATGTTGTCTCCTAGCAAAGTCAGTACCGGAATGTTAGGTCCGGTCATGTTGACCTTGTGGGAAGAGTCAACATGGAAGTACAGCCCACAGGGAAACCTTCCATCTCCGGAGCTGTTTACAAACAGGATCTTGTGGGGGGGGGGATCACACAAAAGGGTAGACATAAGCCCCTAAGAGATGCTGAGTATCAATACTTAACGGAATTGATGACCTCTTATCATTTCTTCCTACTCTGTGATATACACCCAGCATGATCATACGTGCCATAAATATATCATGTACATATAATATGCATAAATACACATTTACGTGTACTATATAGGGCCTGTGTCATACAGTCGATAATAGGGTCACAAAATACAGTAATACTAGAATGAGAAAATTACCAACTACACTTTATCAAAGGCCTACAAGATAACAGATATTATACAAGAACCGTTACACACGCCAGTTCATTTATCCCGGTAACAACCACAGAAGGCCAGCGTTAATTGTCCCCATGCGACAGAGAGGTTGAGTGACTCATCCAGGTTACAGAACTAGGAGATCATTCAGGTGGAGGCAAACCCAAGTTTATCGGAATTCCAAACCTTTGCTCCTTTTATGACACTTTTTAAGGTCCCTTCCTAGTTCATAACAAAAGCTGCCTAGCAGTGACAGGGAAGCGCATCTACTAAGGGCAGCAGGGAAGCAAACTACTGTCCCAGACACCTGGCATGGTAGAACTAACGCTCCGTGGGCCGAGAACAGCAAGGAGCAAAGGAGGTACAAGCAGAGCAGACGCGGCCACAAATAAAAACGCCGTTTTAGTTGGCAGTGAGCTGTCGAATGGAGTGGCGCAGGTTTCATTGTCACTGAAGGTCAGCTGGGTCCACCTTCTGTCCAGGACACTTGTGACTAGACAGGACAAGCTTCTTAAAGGCAGGAAACGGTGCTCCCCAGAGGACTGGGCTTCTCCAGTGTGTGATAAAATGCGACTTAAGGTAAAACTTTGTTGACATCACTCTAATTCATGGCAAAACTTCACACAGAAAACTCCATGATACGTGGAGAGTAGGGAAATGGAGAAATCCCAAATAAACAGTGGGGGAGGATTCCAGAGTCACTTCCGTCTTTTTGTATTGACTTCTTTTTGATCATCAAAGCTGCTTTCATCTTTGTGGTGACAATAGCTTCTTAGACTATTTCTTACACTCATTCCTGATATCTCCTATTAGGCTACAAGTTCACCAGAGAAGTGTCGGGAAATACCCACGGGTAAAGCTGAATGTTTCGTAATCTTTGCAACTAGGAAAAGTTGGGTTCTTTCCACAAGATCCTAGAGGGTAGTTAGAAAAACAATGCCACTGTTTCAGCAAAGCTAAAGGGCAGATAACAGGCACTTGATAAATACTACTCATCTATATTTAATTTAACTGTTATTTTTAATCTGAGTTTGACCTATGCCCCCCTTTTCAGTGTGTAACGCTAACAGAAGTAGTCAAAAATAATTAGAAGTGTTGTCCTGTGCATTTTTAGAGTCGGCTTACATATGAGCTTACTTAGGATATTTAAAATCTTGAAATTGTTGTATATGATTTTCCTTTTTGCATCTGTCAAAGCAACTGCAATACCAGTCCCTGCCTGACATCAGCCCATGAAACCACTGCAATGTGTACAGGTCAGCTTCCCGAAACTTTCCTCTCTTTCTTTTCAACCGAGTATTATTATCCTGATACCAGTTGCATAAAGAGTCAGAATTGAAACTGGCAGAATTACAAAGAACAATTTCCTGGGCTTCCTTTTTTAACTTGCTTAAAAAAAAAAAAAAGCTTAAACTGTTTCTGTTTTTCATTTAAGAAAAATTCCTATGTTTTGATTCTATAAAAACAAAAAATGAATGAGGCATTTTAAAAGTTGTGTTTTTAATTAAAAACAAAAAGCTGCTTCTCATCAGGTCTTGATGGGTGGTATCCTTGCTGCCCACCCCGTGCCTCGCTGCCATCAGCTCCCCTCCCTCCTCACCCTTGGCAGGTCCATCAGCACCGTGTCCAGAGGAGGCTTGTTCATCATAGTTATGAAGGGTTAATATGCTGCTCGTGCAGGTTCAAGATAACCCAAATAAAAGTAGAAAACACTGGTTTCCCATCTAAGGCAGCCTGATGGAAACAGGATTTTTCCTGCAGTAATTAAAAATCATTGTTAATTTTATCCATAGCAGGAGTTAATAATATCTACTTCCAGATAAGATCTGAGCAAGAATCCCATAATTGCAGCAAACAAGGGGGATCCGAGCTCTGACCCCGCTTCCTCGTTGTGCAAGGAAACTGAGTCATCAGGAAAGGATATGGCTTTCCCAACCCAGGGGTAACAGATCCAGGGGAGGACCACTCCTACCTACGGGGTATATGGGCTGCTACCTCCCAGGATATTGTATTTTCCATTATAGTCAACACTATGTAAAATGGATATATGTTGTGTATCATTCAGTTTCAAAGGATGTGTCAAACTAAATCTCGTTTTCCGGAGCAAACATTGTTTCATTATTCACGACGAGACTAAGTGATTTGCTCACCCTAACCAAGATAATTTGGTCTGCTAAATTATAGAAAAGACAGAGAATAAAAGAAATAGTCTAAAAATTCACATATGGTATTCTTAACACTGTACAAAGTATGTATTTGTCACAAAGGCACTAAACAATGTCAGATTGTAACCTAATATAATGTATATAATAGTATACCTGTAACAGAAGCCCTGGTTAGAACTAGGTATCTTACATTTTGAAAGTATTAAGGTTTCCCAGAAAATTATTTTAAATAAGTTAGTGAGAAAGAACAATAAGCTACAGCTCTCCTAACAAGTAAAATGCAATGCTGCACATTTCTCGGCAGGGCTACATACCGTCTACTCGACGTTTGACAGGCATGTTATGCTAGACAATGGTAGGTGCTGGGAAGAAACCATGATGAGTAGGTCAGAGAGGAGTGTATAGTCTACTAGAGCAGAGGAGACACATATAAATGTAGACTCTACCCATGGAATTTGAGAGGGGTTTTTGATCTTCTAAATGGCTTAGAGGCTCAGAATCACAAGATGTGGAAAGGACACAGCATTGGTGCTGCCCTCTGTACTCCCTGACCCCCATGAGGCAGGGAGTAGAGGGTCTTTATCTAGTCAAAGGCCAGGGTCCCACTGCCTGGGCAGAGCTTGGAGCTTGCTGACATAGTTGTTTTAAGAGCCTGTGGCCCTTGAGGGAACTGGTCCTACTGGGCGGTCAGAGCAGGGGCAGCACCTCTGCCAGCCTTCTCAGGGACCACCTGGGCTCTCACCTTCTCTCGCTACCCAGGGCCATTCCCGGAGGGCCTCTCTGGCCTTCTGGCCAGTGTTTTCTAGCAGCCCACTGCTTTGATTGTGCATCTTCTCTGGTGTGTCCAGGTGTTAATGGTCTGGACTGTGCAGGTACAGGTAACCCATGAATTGTCTTAAAATATATAGTGAAAGGGACTCCCAGTCAAGATGGAGGCATAGATAAACATGCTTCACCTCCTCGCACAACTACAGGAAAAATTACAACTAGACTACAAAACAAATATCACCCAGAACCATAAGAAAATCAAGCTCTAGGGAAGTCTGACAACCAAGGATTTAAAGAAGCCCCACATTCATCCAGATGGGTAGGCAGGGTGGAGATGCAGAGAGGTGGAGAGGCATGGAGCCGCGGAGTGGTGTGGAGAGGTGGTGGAATGGGCGGTCCCACATACACGTGTGGTGGATAAAAATCAGAAGGGATACCTTGGGAGAGAGTTATCCCAGTCCCAAACCAGACCACCCAGCAGCCCAGGGTTTCAGGGCCAGGAAGATAAATCCCCATAACTTCTGGCTATAAAATCCATTGGGGGTTGGGACAGTGGAAGAAACTGACAGATTCTCAGGAGACTCCTCTTAAAGGGCCTCCATGGACTTAGGACTTACATAAACCCACCCTCTCTGTAGTCAGCACCAGAGCAGCAACTGGAAAGGCACAAGTGGCATATGCGTAGAAAGTGAAATGACTGGAAAAAGGGTGAGTGCCAGAAGACAGCTTCCTCCTAAGCAAACCTCTAGAAGGCAGGCAGCAGCATTTTCCCCTCTCCAAGCCTTTCCCTAACCCCACAGAGCCACAAAGTGGTGAAGTGGGTTGCCCCACCCTGGCGACTACCTAAGGCCTAAGGCTCCACCCCACACAAGTTACAGGTCTGCTCTTCTACAATAGGCCACTCTACTAAGACAAGGAGTAAAAGCAGCTCTACCCAAAACACAGAAACAAACACAGGGAGGCTGCCAAATTGAGGAGACAAAGAAATATGGCCCAAATGAAAGACAGAACAAAACTCCAGAAAAAGAATTAAACAAAACTGAGATAAGCAATCTCTCAGATATGGAGTTCAAAACACTGGTTATCAGGATGCTCAGAGAATTCCCTGGGTATGGCAACAGCATAAAAAAGACCCAGGCAGAAATGAAGGTTACATTAAGTGAAATAAAGAAAAATCTACAGGGAACCAACAGTAGAGAGGATGAAGCCAAGAATCAAATCAATGACTTGGAACATAAGGAAGAAAAAAATTGTTCAAACAGAATAGCAAGAAGAAAAAATAATTTAAAAAGTGAGGATAGACTAAACCTCTGAGACATCTCCAAACGTACAACATCCGAATCATGGGGATGGTAGAAGGAGAAGAGGAAGAGCAAGAAATTGAAAACTTATTTGAACAAATAATGAAAGAAAACTTCCCTAATTTGCTGAAGGAAAATAGACATACAAGTCCAGGAAGCCCAGAGAGTCCCAAACAAGTTGGACCCAAAGAGGACCACACCAAGACACATCATAATTAAAATGCCAAAGGTTAAAGATCAAGAGAGAATACTAAAAAAAGCAGCAAGAGAAAAGCAGAGAGTTACCTATAAAGGAGTTTCCATGAGATTGTCAGCTGATTTCTCAAAGGAAACTTTGCAGGCAAGAAGGGACTGAGAAGAAGCATTCAAAGTGATGAAAAACAAGGACCTACAACCTACATTATTCTATCCAGCAAAGCTATCCTTTACGATGGAAGAGCAGATGAAGTGCATCCAAGAAAAGGAAGTGGTAAAGGAGTTCATCATCACCACGCCATTATTACATGAAATGTTAAAGGGACTTATTTAAGAAAAAGAAATTCAAAACTATGAATGTGAAAATGGCATCAAATTCACAACTATCAACAACCAAATCTAAAAAAACAAACTAAGCAAACAGCCAGAACAGGAACAGAATTACAGATATGGAGACCACATGGAGGGTTATCAGCTGGGAGAGGGGAGGGGGAGAA
>VMDR010006681.1:0-44235 GCA_007922815.1 Macrotus californicus
CACTTCCCTATGTAGTGCACACTCCGCCGCAGCCCCGGCCCCCGCACAAACCAAAGTCCTTCCTGGAAAGCATGCACAGCCTAACTTTCACCCCGGGAAAGAAGAATATAAGAAATTCATCAACTATGCTCCTATTGACATTTCTACTTTTAGGAATAAATACTTCCGTCATCATGGCATTTTGAGAACGTCAGTGCTAAGACAGCCTCCTGGTTATGAAATAGAATGTCTGTAGACAGCAAAGCCCAATACTGTCCTGCTGGGACTGTAGGGAGGCAGGACGGCAGGAAGGGTGACTTCAGAAACACAGAATGAAAATGTTTGAAAGTATGTTTGGAGGGAGCGACATATGTGGACATGGTCTGCTCCTTGTTCTGCCTGCCCTACTGCAGATGTGTCGTGGTTGAATCTCAGTTGTGTTTTACACGCACACGTGCACGCTAGCATTCTGGTGTCACTCCTCTGTGTGGGCATAGGCCCACTGGCCTTGGGTTCTCTCTGTGGGACCACGAGTGGGCAGTTGAGTTTCCAGCAGGGAGAAAAAGGGTTTACTTCAAAGACAATGTTTTCAGTTTGAAATTGTCTTCACTAGAAGGGACACACTCCTGACGGTCCGGACGACCCTGAAGAACTCTGGCAGGGCTGCTGTCAATACAGCTTTAGTCACATTTGCCACGAATGGTCCCGGACCTAAAAGTGAGTTTGAAACACAGAAAAGCATTTGCCATGATGTGGCCTCAGGGGCACTCACTTTATACCTTGTACATATATCTTATTTCTTAGCCTTGACTTCTCTTGGTATCTAGATTTAGCTGTTGGTTCTGCAGATTCTAACAATAATTTAGGCAATTAGTGTGTGTCATTATTGTATATTTAACAGTATACAGTAACAGCCTGTTAATAGCAAGATCCGGCCACAAGGCTGTACAAGGAGCATTTAATTTGCTGCTGCTTCTCTCCGCACACAGTGATGTCCAAGGTGCCATGTTCGCCCCAGTGACAGATGCCTTTCAAACTCTTGTTGGACGAAGGAATTTATTTTTTAAAATATAAAAGCAACCATAACCATAAAATCAATAGTTTGGCACTATTTCTTGCAATAGTATCATTTTAGAAGTGATTGAACAGAGACTGATTAAATCAGGAGTGTTTGATGTATCTCCTGCCTGGGATCTCTGTCAGTCATTGCCGACTTTTTGTGGCCTCCCTTGTCAGAGTTCTATATAGCCTGTCGAAAGGGAAACTTTTGACCAAAATGATGGAGAAGTTTTAGAAGGATATTTCATTGCATCTCTCACAGTGCAAAAATAATTGTTTTTGAATTGCAGATGATGAAATAAGAAAATTAGCAAAATGAAAATATAAAGACATGTGGTTCCTAAGTAGAAGATTACTGCACAGAAACATTCCTGAGCAGAATTTTTAACTGTTCCAGGAAGGACTCAGGGTATTGTACTGAAGGCCTCAGGCATGAACAACCTAGCTGCAGTTTCTGAAGAAATAATGGATTTTGCCAAAGACAGTGACCTTCTGTCCAGCTTTATCAAATTCCATCAGTACAATATTTATCCTACAAGATGAGTAAAGTTTCTACTGTCGAAGGTGTTTCAGATGCAAATTCACAAAACATAACATCAGGAATCACTTCAAACATTGGTTAACCAAGTATTTCTCAAGGATATTCTATTATCCCTCTTGTCCCATATCATATCTATTGCTATGTCCCTAGACCTAGAGCCCCACAGGTGGAACTCTGGGAAATGGCTGTAACTTTTTTACTCCGTGGGTTCTGCATCACTGTCTGGTTGTGTTTATGAGGAAGGGGGTTCTTAAGGCCAGACAACTTTCTTACAATTTGATTCTGACAATTTTGATTCTTCCATTCTTGACAACATGACATTAACAAATTTTAACTGAAAAAAAAAAGGGGAAGAAAGGTTGACGATGCCCTGGTGTGACTAAAGAATTGTGAAATCCTCATCAAATCACTGAGCTCTCCATTTTCTTTTTCTTCAACAGTGAATTTGGAAGACTGAACACCAGATTCCTTCGCGCCCTCAAGGATTCTCCCAGCTCCAGTTTTCTGTGACTCTGAAGCACTGTTTCAGCTTCCTCCCCTTTCACCAGCCTCAGACCTGAGAATCATCTCCTTATGGATTCGCAGTCCGGCCAGCCTCTTCTTCTCCTTGGACTCTGGTCAGAGGAGGTCAGTGAGCCCCCGTCACGTCTTTGGAGACCCTCAAGCAAACACATTCTTGCCGATTTCTAGTCCTTAGCCTGCAATATTCTGAGCCTCCTTCTTCCCTCAGCCTCAGGCCTAAAGTTCTTTTCTGTGACATGAATGGGCCACCAGTCCAGGTGTGGTACCATCAGGTATCCAGGTGCATGTATCTTCCAGGCAGGAGCTGAGATGGCTGTGACATTTCCTTCTTTTTCTTTCCTTTGTTTGTTTTATTTGAAATATAACCCTGAATAATTGTCTTTTATCCCAGTACGATTTTAAATATGTTACATACTTGGAGGAAATGTGGAAAATCACATAGACACGCACACAGAGACACTTCTATGTATTTATGGAAGAAAATAGAAATCACGTATAATTTCACCACCCAGGAATAACAACTATTGACCTAGGGTCTTTATCCTCTGTATGATCTGAGGACCAGATGCCGTTAGTGCAAAAACATGCTCCCACCTCTCCCTTCCCATGGAATCTACTTGAACATTGTAATACAAAGAGAGTTTTGTTTTATTATTGATGAAAGGGGAGGAAAGTTTAGATGGATGGAGAGAGGGGAAAGGCCAGTATGAATAGTATAATGTCTTACCCCTGCCCAAGCCTTCTACTCAACTTGAACTTTACGGTCAGAGGCATGCAGGCCCCAAATCACCATTCAAAGAAGACTGCCAGTCTCTGGGCCAGGCAGCGCTGCTGTGGGTCCTAGTGACCAAGTGTGGTCCCAAATTGGAGAGGGGGACATTTTTACAGCCTCTCAATCAAACCCAGTGTTTTGAAACTCCAAGGAGAGGACGTGAACCCTTCGAACAGATGACAAGGTTTTGACTGTAGGCAATAGTGACGGTAACATTTCCTGGGCAGAGGACGTGGATAAGTGACCAGGAGGAAGAGCTGGGAGGGTGCTGAAACTGACCTGTGACAGACATACATGCCATACTCCTTTGGAGGTTTCCCTAACTCACGGGGGAAATTTTGAGAGGGCCTAATTTCTAGGAACTATCCTAGTAAGAGTCTGGTTGTAAAAGCCATGTTTATCGGATAAATATTTATCGAATACACACCATGAGCAACATATTCTCCTGGGGTTTAAGAATACGAAGGTGAACACGATAAGGTTCTTTTCTCCTAAAGGCCTCAGATTCTAATAGGGGAGATAGGAAGATAAATTCAATGACGATAATTACTTTCATTTGTCTCGTAAGGTCTGGGGCACTTGTGTGCATCTATACGTGCAATATATACACACATAAATAAATGTATGCATACTTAGCATATATACACACACATGCGTTACAAACTTTTAAATGAACTTAATATATCATAAACATGTTCTTATAATGAAATATTGCACTAATGCACCATTTTTAATGCTTACATAATATTTCCTGAGACGGCCATGCTCTCCCTTCTATAAACCATCTTTTATGTTGGACATTTGTTGTATTATATTATAAATTAAGATATTTATTTATGTATTTATTCTTAGAGACAGGGGAAGAGAGGGAGAGAAACATCAACGTGAGAGAGAAATGTTGATCGGTTGCCTCTTGCACAAGCCCTAACTGGGGACTGAACCTACAACCCAGGCATGCGCCCCAGTAGGGAATTAAACCAGTGACCCTTCGCTCTGTGGGACAATGCCCAACAAACTGATCCACACTGGTCAGGGTTAAATTGTGATGTTTACTCTCAATTACCTGACTCCTGTACCCCCTTGCAAGGTCCCCAAGATTTTTTCTGCATCCCTGGAAGCTGATTCCCCTGTGTCCCTCTCCCTGCCTTTCACTTAGCTGCCTT
This sequence comes from Macrotus californicus, assembly GCA_007922815.1. NCBI lineage: Eukaryota > Metazoa > Chordata > Mammalia > Chiroptera > Phyllostomidae > Macrotus > Macrotus californicus. The sequence continues at coordinate 4,037 of VMDR010006681.1, forward strand.
GGCTACTCAGGTGGCCTTTCTCTGAGGCCTGAGCAGAACTGCAGCCTCTCTCACTGCTCCAGGAAGAGTATTGCTTGGCCCGTGGCTGCCTGGGGCTCTCAAGGTGCTGAAGCTGGCCAGGGCCTCTCGGCAGAGTGGGGAGAACAGCTCTCTCATTCACATGACTTGCCTTTTCTCAAAAGGTTCCTAAGGCAGTGAGTGTCCTTTGGGCCCCAGAGTGTTGCATAGTTCAGTGGAATGACTCAGTTTTCCATTCTAGCCCTCTCTCTTCCTAGGCCTCAAACATGCCTCTGGGGCATGGATGGGGACCAACGTTAGATAACAGCCTTTATCCTGCCTTAGCATTTCTGCACTCCTCTGAGGTCCAAGCCTTTATTACTAGGTTAAACTTGATCCTAGTTTCCTTCATCTTGCCGAGCTGCTTCCCAGAATGCTTTTCAGCCTCACACTCACCTCCCTCATTACCCCTACGCTGGATGCTCCCAGGGCTCCAGACAAGCCCTGTTCTTTCTAAACTTCAACAGTGAATACAGCTCTTGCAGCCAGTCTTACCAGTGTTCCAAACCTCCTTGAACCCCTGTAAATAAAAGTAGCATAGCAAGATGATAGGGCTAGTATAATGAACTTACTTTTATTAATATTAATCTCTGTATCCCTGATTGTTTGCTTAAGCTAAATTTCCTCAAAGAAAATGTCTGGTTCAATGTTATGAAGAATTTTAAGGCTTTTAATATATATTACTGCATTTGGCCTGGTATACAGGGAGTGGACCAGGCTTGCTTCAAAAGCATAGAGAATAGAGGCCCTGTTTTGTTTGGAGAGGGAGAACGCAGAAGTTATGTAAAAATGTCAGCCTTAGACCTCTCTAGTGGAGTAACTCAGTCATCAAAATGGACAGTCCCTGACAGCTCCAGGTCATTGGGAGTAAAAAGTCACAAACAGGTCTCTTATTTTTTAACTTCCTACTCTACCTACCATATCCCCAGTGGCCACACAGTTTCACGGGCTTCATTCCAGCCAGGTGGGAGGGCTGTTCTCTGCCTGCCTGGGAAAGAGGATGTCAGAGTTATGGGTGCTGGGTGCACTCTGAGGGGCAGTCACTATTCCTTTAGACAGGGCTGCTGAAGAATACCCGCATGTCTCATCCAAAGATCAGGCCATTCGGATATCTTCGTCTTTCTGGAAGCGTTTGCTATGGGTGCTCTCTGGAAATAGTACACATTGCCCAGACATGATGTAAGCTGGCCGACGAGCTTGTAAGCTTGGTTATAGCAGGCCCTACTCGCCCTGGAAGTCCTACCTGCTAGGGTGACCGACGGTAGCACTGACAGTCCCAGACAAATGGGGACAGTTGGTCACCCTGGTCCCCAAAATGTGCTGGGCCTCAAATTCCCACCTTTGGAAGATCAAACAAGTTAGCCAATCAGAAAGTAGAGAGAGTGAGTCTGGATGGTCTGGTTAAAATGTGAAAATGATTTTGAGCTGGAAACCAGAAGCCCTGGGTTGAGTCCTTTTCTTCCTCTTTAATGAGCTCTGAGATCTTGGAGAGTTAACACTCCTCCCTGTGTTTCATCTTTCTCATCTGGAAAACCTTAGTAGTAAACTTGCCCTGCCTACTGCCCAGGACAGTTGCAAGGATCAAATGCAATGTTGTCTCAGGAAGCACTTTGTGAGTGGTAAGAACCTGGGCAGTGCAATGTGGGTTTCTTGTTCTAAGGCATTTATGGTCAATGACATGTGAGTCTTAGTGGTGATTTATTCTCTTCATTCTGAATTTCACTTCTCAGCCTCACATCTAGTTTAGGCTAAATAATCACACATGTCAAATGCCATAGACTGTGACTGGGGCAGAATCTGTGATGGGGGCAAGGGATGGGCTTCCAGCAGAGCGGGTGAGCCTCCGACAGCACTCCAGTGACGTTCTGTGAAAAGGTAGTGTGATTATTTTCAAGCTACCTCTGCCTTCTGTGGGTTTTCTCCCCTTTGTGTCTCAGATAAGCAAGGATGAGTTTGTGGTGAAGGTAGACCAAAGATTAATTCAGTCTGTCAGTCCTAGAACAAGGTTTTCCAAAGAAAAATCAGTAAATGACTCAAGAAGGGCAACAACGACAAAAAAAGATGAGCTGCCTCTTTTCCTTTTCTTCTTTATTTTTTTCCATTGTGTAAGAGCCCAATTTAGTGAAATGAGTCTTCAGTGGGATGTCTTTTAAATAAGACACTCTGTGGAACACAAAACATGATGGGCTCTGTGAATTGCTTTTTGTGTTCAGAGTTTTTGGTGCCCACATTTGCCTGACTGCAGTTCACTACTTGAGAGAGAGGAATAGAATGGAAAATGCTGAAGGCACTACAGAGGGCCCATTATCTCAGAATAATTCTTCCCTTTGAGAAAGTCACCGCAGCAAGGCTGGGGGCAGAGAACAGATGTGGCTCGAACTCAAGAATACTTAGAACCCAAACCAGAAATCCAACCCTGGGAATAGCTGACATCCAGGACGAAAGGCCATCGTTGGCCTGGTACTTACTGAGCCATAGTGTCTAGCCCCTTAAAATGCAAATGCTGTTGTTTGCAACACAAAAGCCCTGATTTTCCCTTCAACAGAGCTTGTACTATTAAAATAGCATGTCTTGTGTGTAGTTGCCGCACATTCTTTCCATATTTTTTTTTTGTGTGTGTGAGTCAGAGTGCAGATTCTCCACAAGGCCTAAAAGAAAGCCATCTAATTTACATGGGCACAGAGCATCCACATCTGGATAGAGTTAGAGTGAGTGGGAATTACTTGCAGCATTTAAATATAGGCGTGCAGAGCCTCTTTCTCTTGACCATATGAGGCATTCACATATAATTCTATGAAAGCAAAACCTAAAAGTCTATTTCTTATTAAAAGGGACTGTTATTAGTATGATTCAGCCATTACAGGAACTGACCCAACTTACAGGAACTGACCCAAACCTGAAGGCTGACAATGAATGGCATGAGGCCACCAGACACTCACCACCCTTCGATACCTAGAATTACAGACACATCACTGTTGGAGGCACGCTAGAACCCACCATGTCTGTGCCAGGATGCTGGCAGGATCTGAAATCTGTCCACTTGGAACTTCCAAGCATCATAGTGAGATGCAGGTGCTGGGAAAACCGGATGGAACTCATGGATGGTATTAGGCCCCATGCATGATGGATTTTGTGCATATTAATGCCAGCATTGACAGACCTGTTTTCAGTTCAAATAAAACATGAAGAAAGTATATGAATAGCAGATACCCAGGCATGAAAAGAGACCATGAATAGATGGTATAAGCACTAGGAAGACAAGGGGGAAGATAAAAGGCTGCCTTGTGAAACTGGGGGCTCATCGATACCTAATTACTGGCCTCTAAGGAAAAACTACATGGATTTTACAACCGAGCAGATACCTTCATTGACATCTGGGTAGTGGTAATGTTGTTAAAGGCCTTAGTGAGTAAACTGGTGGACAAATACAGAGAAAAACATTGTTAGAGGGTCAACAAGGCAGAAAATAATATCATTTTGCGGACTCGTTTTCAAGATGACTCACAAAGTGTTAAGACCGTGCTCAGCTCTATGGATTTGCTGAATCCCGATTTCCCCATGTTAGATTTCTGTCAGGTGACATCTGGTAGAATTTTAGGCATCTGACCTTGACCTCTACATCCTTTCTGGGTCTCTTGACAGCCTTCTGAAGCAGCATAGTAATATTACTGTCCTTAGAGTTGACTCCATTGAAATTTCTTCTGGGGAGGATATCTATGTTTATGCAGGGAAAGTCCTTGATAAGCTGTTAGTGATAAAAATGAGACTCCGAAGCCATGAGTTAATAAGTTAAAGGAAAGTGGTGAGGCTAAAACATAAGAGCAAGTAGTGAGGGAGAGTAGAGACAGTGAGGAGAGAGAGAGGACCATGAGGTTGGAAAGGTCCCAGCACTAATGCTATTGGGTGGCATGAAGACAAGAATAGAGAGGTTGACTATTTAATTTGAAGCTGCTTTTGTGGTTGTGATGAAAGGCTTGCCTCCCCCAAGCCCTGGCTTCAGTAAAGTCAACCTTTACAAATGCAAATTGCCTGAAGGAGTGAATTTAGGGAGATCAACGAAGTGATTGGGGTTTGATAGTACATTAGTTGAAGAAACAGGAATTTGGAGGCACAGGGTATGGTAAACACTGTTAGTTGATTCCTAATATTCATTCTTTTTCTTTCTTATTAAAAAAAAGACCTGCTGAGTTGTATCTGGCAACATTCTTGTCCGAGTAGACTACATTTCTAAACCTCTTCCAAAGTTTTGTGTGAACATGTGACTTAAGGAGGCTAAGGGGTATGGTAGAAATTATATGTATTACTTCTAGGTTGTGCTTTCAAAGGAATGAGTAGCACTTCCCCGACTCCCCATTTTTGCTGGCCAGTAATGATGGAGGAGCTGGAGGGGCCGCCCTGGATCCAGACAGGGGAGTCATGTGTTGAGGATGATAGAGCTGCCCTACCAGTTTGAAATTGTCAGTGTCTAGACTAGTATATGAGAGAAACATCCAATCTGAGATGTCATAAATTATAAAAAGCACTATCATTTTGTATAATGTCAAGAGGAAAACCACACACAGTCAATTAACATGTGACACGATGCTAAGATGCTATTGTTAGACACACGTCCATTTCAGAATTGTTTAAAAATAAAAAAACGTATTTAAATCGTTAAAATATAATAAATCTGTCTTGTTTAAGCCACTGCACTTGGGTTTTGTTGTGACAGCAGCTTATGCTGTATCCCACCTAATACAGAATTTGTAGTGTGATGCCATAACAAAACCAAAACAAGGGCCTCAGTGGTTGGGTAGCAAGAGGCGAAGAAAAACATTGCAAACTGGAAATCTGGTGATCGTTGTTATGCCATGGCAAAGCAGTTGAAAATATTGTCTGTGATGGAGCCTCAGAAGACAAAATACATGGTGCTAGATAGAGAAACTTTAGTGAAACTGGTTGAGAAAACTCAGAATGTTGCTTTGCTCTAGAAACCTCTTGTTACTTATAGATTGATGACCTCTGGCTAATTAGAAAAGGTGACTCATATTCTAAAGGAACACCTTAAGCAGGTGATAATATTATAGCCTCAAGGCCCTCCTCCCCTCCCTGCCATATAAGACTTCTTGTCCAGATAGTGGGGGCTAAGTCAGAAGCAAAAATCAGTTTAAGGGTATTGCCTTCCCATTCGGACTATTGTTTCAGATGGTCCCAAGGTTGCTATAGTAATGAGAGAGAGACAGAGACTGGAAATACAAGATCAGTTAGAAAAACACAATTCTGTTTGGATGAGCTCTTTGGCTGTAGTTATAGATACATCGAATGAACTGGGACCCCAGAGCCAGAAACCTGCAATTCTTCCATCCCTAAAACAATGCTGATCCCCAAAATATACCCTAAGCAGGAGTGCTTTACAAAAGCTACACAGCTCCCCAGGAAGGCCTGCTCTTCCACACTCACTTCAGATGTGACAAGTGAGAATAATGAAGAGGTAAGAACATCTCAGCGGGCAGAAGCAGGATCAAATCAGGGAAATTTATTCAGTCAGGGGAGGAAAACTTTGGTAATTACTATAGACAAGTGACTGCTGTGTTTTTCCATCTTCTCTTTTCCTAATGGGAGTGTTAAATTGCAGTTTGTTCATTTCAACTCCATCATTGTGTACTGGGCGTGTGTGTGCGGTGAAAGGGCGGTAGCATTCTACCAGACCCTGAGGAGCTGCATCTAGACAATGGAAGAGATTGCTCCTCTTTGCAGAGCTAGATGCAGTAACTAGATGGGTCACTGGGTTGGATCCCTCTGGGATGGGGCAAGTGTGTTCCAAGCTATTTGTGGGAAGAAAGGTGAAAATGGATATTTGAGCGGCTGGAGAGGCAGACTGTGGTGGAGACTGCCGGTTGTCCTCCATCATCCATTCTTTTTGTGCCTTACTGATAGAAGTTCATTTTTTGTAGTTAGACCTATGACAGCGCAGGTAACAACTCCAGTTCCAAGTCATTTTTGAAGCTAGTTGTGCAAATGTGGTAGGTTCTGGGCATTGAAATGGGAGCAGACGTGATGTGTATCTCTTTGGCATTGTGGCTTTATAAGGCGTGGGCATGAGCTCTGCATGTCATTTTCCTCTTCCTGCTGTTTGGCACGCAGAGGTAGTAGCAGGGACTGGACTAGTCAGTCACCTTGAACTCAGCCATGTGCGTCAAAGATGGCAGAGTGGCTTTACCTTTCTTATTCTGGCAACCTCTGGACCATTACACAAGAGAATGAACTTCTATCTTGTTTAAGCTACGGCTGTTTTGAGTCCCTTTATCACAACGGCTGAGATTGGACTCTAAAGGAAAGTGGTAGCCCAAAAGCATGTGCAACCCATACCTTCATAGAAATCTTGTGGAAGGCTTCTGCATTAGGGACTCAAGCCAAATCTTACCCGTATCTCAAGGGGCAAATGAGAAAAGATAAGATCTAGATCTCCTATGGGCTTTCCATTTCCCAGAACAGACCAGAAAACGTAGACAGGAAGTGGAAATGCTAACACTGGTGCAGCAGCAGAGAGCTGACCAAGATGCAATGCAAACCTCACCCTCTGCCCAAAGATGTGGGTGACTTCTACGTGCCAAGTGTCAGCAGGCCCCTCTTTGACAACGTTGCTTAAAAACCAATACTTCACTTCTGTCTGGGAGAGGAAGAGAGGCCAAACACATTTTTTTTTTAACGGAAAAAATTATCCAATAGTTTTTAAGCAAAGAGAAATGCAAAAGATATTTTATTTCTAAATTTGTCATCATTGCACTAAACCTAGAAAGTTCTGTTATGAACTTTTTGAGAGATCTTATACAAAAGAATGGTTAACATTTCTTGGGATTCTTGGAGCAATCTTTCTATGTAAGTCACAGGGATGCTCTAGCCACAAGTAAAATGGAAAATTTAACTTGTTTTCCTTCCTCCAGCCAGACTCTGGCAGAAGCTTTCCTAAGGGCAACTGAAGCAGTCTGAGTATATGGGTGTCAAAGAAATGCTGATTCAAATGATTAGTTCTCCATTCTACTCACAGATACACAGGATGTTCTCCATCCTAATGAGCCTTGACCAATCACTTGGTTCTCATTTTAGATTCAAGGGAAGTTGAAGTGACTTGACGGTTAAGGGCAGCCATGGAACTTGAGTGTGGTCTCCCCACATCCAGCCACCGTTCCACCTCACTAGCTCGCTCTAGGACTTGCGCTGGGGACCTTGTCAGGGAAGAGGCTCACATGATGTAGGCCTCCCGTTGGGTTCTTCAACACGTTGCTTAAGGAGCTCTGCGTTCAAGCTTTGCAATACCCATTCACCCTTTTTAGACGAATCCTTCACCCTTTTTTTTAAAACTGAATTTATCAGGATGACATTGGTTAATAAAATGATGTGGGTTTCAAGTGTACAGTTCTATAACACATCACCTGCAGAGGTACTGTGTGTTCACTACCCAGAGTCAGCTCTCCTTCCGCCACCATCATTCACCCTTTCCCCTCCTCCACCTCCCTCACCCCCTTTCCCCTGGTAATCACCATAGAGCTGTCTGTGTCCGTAAGCTTTTTTTTCTTAATCCCTTCAACTTTTTCACTCAGCCTCCAACCCCTGTCCTCTTTGACAGCTGTCAGTCTGTTCTCTGTATCTATGTCTGTTTCCATTTTGTTTGTTACCTTTTTTTTTGTCCATGAGATTCCACATATAAGTAAAATCACATGGTATTTGTGTTTCTCTGAGTGGAAGCCTCTACTCTTGAAGGTAGGTGGCCATCCATTCATTGAGCAAATATGTACAGATCACTGATTACAAGTTAGGAGCTATTGTAGGTGCTGAGGATACAAAGCAAGAAACAGACAAAAGTCTCTTCCCTCCTGGAACTTACGTAACAGTAAACAGAATAAAGAAACTGTATAAAATGTTAAAAGTGGCTCATGGGCAAGGAAAATGGGGGAAGGATTGACTGTGGGAGTGGAGGGGGACGGGGCAGGGGAGAGCAATGGGGAAAAAGGTGAAACAACTGTAACTGAACAACAATAAGAAATTGGTAAGGGGGACAAAGAGTGTCACACTGGGCTGGTGGTGTGATTTTATATTGGGTGACTGGGGTGATCTGCACTGAAGAGTTATTACTACTGGAAAACCCTGAAGGAAGGAGATGGACCTTGCAGATATTTGAATGAGGAAGCACCGGTCAAAACAAAGGCTAGTTTAAAGGCCCTGAGGCAGAAGGTGCCCGGCTAGTTAGCATAACTTGCGCTTCTTGCACTTTGCAAATGGTCATGATTCCCTTAAAGAAGTTTTCTTGGCCCTGGCTCAGTTGGTTAGAGTGTCATCCCTATACGCCAAGGTTGTGGGTTTGATCCCTGGTCAGGGCACATACAACAATCAACCAGTGAATGCATAAGTATGTGGAACAACAAATGTTTCTCTCTCCTCTCTTTCAAATCAATAAAAAAAGAGTTTAAAAAAAGATTACCCTCTCTCTCTCTGTGGTGTGTTCCAGTTGCTTTATATGTTTAATTCATTTAAACCTCACAACAGTCCTAGGTTATAGGTAATATGATTACATTCATTTTACAAATTGGAACACATAGAGATAAAATGACTACCCCTGGTAACACAGGAAGTAAAGATCAGAGACAAGATTTGAACCCAAGGATTTTGTTACCCCAGAATTTTGGTAAGAGAGCCTATAGAGGACATTTTTTTCATTGACTTTTAAGAGACATGAAGGAAAGGAAGGAGAAAGAGAGAATGAGAGAGTGTGGGAGAGAGAGAAATTTCAATTGGTTGCCTTCTCATACATATCCTGACCGGGGACTGAACATGCAACCTGGGTAGGTGCCCTGACTAGGAATTGAACTTGCAACCTTTTTTGGTCCACAGGACATCGTCCAAACAACTGAGCCACACTGGCCATGGCAAGAGCTTGTGCTTTTTAACCATACTGTTATAAGGTGCCCACCCATCTGCTTCTGATAGGACAGAGTGTGAAGTCTAGTCACAGATAGGGGTCAACGTCTTTGCTAGGTGTTCTGATTCTAAGAATGATCTCTGGGGTGGAAGTGGATCTTCCATACACGGAAATAGTTGCTGAAGCAGAGAGGGGAAACCTGTTTTCTTTAGAACAAAACATCCAAGTTGCATGGGAATGCACCACATGATTTTTGTGAATTGAAGTCAATTTGGCACCAACAGAAATAACCTTAAGAACAAAGTTTGTATACAGTATGTTCTTACGGAAACCACAGTTAGAATGTAGAGTAAACTGTTAAAGATAGACCCTTCTTTCCCTTCTTTCTGGAGTTGCATTAGCTGTCTTTGGGTGGAGACAGCAAATTGTTTCGTTTATAAGCTTTGTACATCAAAAGCTGGATCTGCTTACACTTTAAAACCAAAAAGAGCAGAAAGACTTATTTTTAGCTATCTGAAATTTAAACCAAACCCAACATTGACATATGGATGTTTCAGGCTGCATCATGTCAGAAAATGTCTCAGAGATGACATTAAACAACAATATATTATTGCAGCTGTAGGAAGTCTGTGTTATAAGGTTATAAAGTTATAAAGTTCTCTTATAACGTGGCTTAATAGCTACTGGGCCACTGGGCTAAAAATATTGGATTTCTCAGAATTAGAAAAGGCTGTCTGGGATTGGGGTTGTCATGTGGAAACTGAGTTTGGCCTCATGAGAGTGAGAATATCATGGTATCTAGGAGAAACAGTTTTTGCTATTTGCGGTGGGTCAGTTGGCTGGTTAAAGGGCTATCTATTGCATTCAACTTGTAAGAGAAAGATTTAATTTTAAAATTTTATGTGTGTGTGTGTGTGTGTGCTGTAGATGATATACTTAATCATTTAGCTAAGTTCAAGAATACATATTAATCAGAAAAAAACTCACCAGTAATCCCCAAACAAATAACCATTCAACATTTTGGGGTAAACCTTTCCCTGTAGATATATAAATTTTGAATAGATATAGATATTTAGACACATTAAGCTATATATTATTTTCACTCTATAAAAATGGGATGGAATTTACATATTGTTGGGTGGCCTATTTTTTTAAATTCTCATTTTAATGTTTTTGAATGTGATATCTCACTTAACATTTTTCTGTGCTATTAAATATTTTCCACACCATTACTTTGATTTATATTTCACTTAAGTCCATGCATGTTCCACACTTCACGGATACCTTGTTGTGGTAGACATAATCTTTGGAATCTGTGACTATGTTAAGTTACATGACAAAAGGAATTATGATTACCAACATTCAGATAGAGAGAATACCTTGATCATTGGCTGGGCCCAATGGAATCACATGAAACCTCCATAGTGCCAGGGGGAGGCAGAAACACAGGTACAGAGATGTGACCTGAGAAGGACTGGCCACACTGTTGCTGGCTTTGAAGATGGAGGATGGGAGCCATGAACCAAGAAAGGCAGGCAGTCTTTAGAATCTGGCAATGGCCCTCAACTGGGAACCAGCAAGAAAATGGGGACCTTAGTGCCACTGCTGTAAGGAAACAGGGACCCCTGCTCCCCTACAGCCTCCATAAGGGAATGTAGCCCTGGTGACACCTTGAGCTGAGCTCAGTGGGACTCGAGTACAGACCCGGGCAAGCCCAGTAGCCTTACCAGACTGTGAGATGGTGAATTTGTGTTGTTTCAGCCCCTGAGTCTGTTGTAGTGTGTCATGACAGCAACAGAAAACCAGTATCCCAACTGTCCCCTTTCTAGGTAATTTTCAACTTTTTGTTAATCAAATAATGCTGCAGTGAACATCCTTATAGCTAAGGCTTGGTGTAGCTAAATCAAATATCCTTGATTATTTTTTTACAGTAAGTCCATTAAAGGGGACCTACTAGGTAAGTCATATGGGAAATTTTCAGACTTTGATGTGCGGTATACTGGCAAACTTAAAGAGTATAATTTTCTGATTGGGAGTGGTGCGATGAGATAAAGATGGGCCACTGTCCCTTTCTTTCAGTTACCGGGTCTAGCTATTGGCTTGCATGGTGTGCACTGTGTGTCTTCCCTCTTCTTAGCTAGCCATGGCAGCCTTTGCATTGTCCATTTAGAAGGACACAATGGCTGCATTAGTGGAATATTGGCCAACTCAAAAGCTGCTTGAGAGGGTCTCTGTGGCGAAGCTGCTCCCTAAAATTTGGAGCGTTAGTCAGAGTGCATCAGAACAAGCTTTGGAATCAAAGTGGAATTTGCTTTGCTCTTCAAATACCACTTGTGCTGGCATTAGGGAAAAGTGGGGGGTAGGTCAAATACCCATCACTGGGCAAACAGCTTGGGGTATGTTTACTTTGCGGGGTTCTCTGGGTGTATGAGACAGAGGTGGTCAGAGGCTAACTGCCTCTTTTATGAGCTTTAAGAGTAGCTGTGCTCAAATATATTTGACACATCAGAACTCAGAATTGTCAGTTGGGGAGCTGTTGATATGAATGAAGAATTGAGGAAAAAAATCTCACTCAGGCGACTGGATGTACCTCAGGTATGTTCCCAGCTCTAGGCCAGCATTCACCTTTCACATTTAGGACGGCTTCAAGTTTAAAACAACATTTGGTCTCAGATAACATATTTAATTAACATTTGGGCAGTTTGTTCTTTTCTGGAGCCACACTTGGTCACACTTCTTAAAAATTCAAAATGCATGGGGATAGAACTTTAGGACTACTCAGCTATATATTCTTATCTGAAGTGATGAACAATAAATAATAAAGTAGCCACATTAAGAAACTTCACTTTACAGAAGGACCCACTGCAGTATTCTCTTAAATACTGAAAGTCCCTGGGGAAGCTAACATCACACTTAATTAAAATCAAAATTATATCTAAGTTGTATACAGTGGGGGTACATCTCTCTCTCTCTCTCTGATTTTAAGTTCTCATAATATATAACGAGTATTGCTTTTGGAAAACCAGAAACTCATTCCTGATAAGTAACTTCATCAACAATGAACCATTTTTTAAAAACTGAACTCTAGTTTTTTAAACCTTGGAAATGATACCATTAACAAGTTCAGTTGTGGAAAGGTAACCCAGAATAGTGGAAAGAACATAGCCTTGGATTTAGATGGACTGGCTTTGAACCTTGCATCTCTGACATTTACTAGTTACAGTTCTTGGGGGCATTTTCTTTAAAATCCTTGAATTTCAGCTTACTCCTCTGTAATACTCACCTTGAAGAGTGTTTGCATCTCTTAGCACACTACGTGACACAGATTTGGTGTTCAGTGAAGATGGGTATTAGCTGTCTGTTGTTCCCCAGTATTGTTCAGATTCAGGGAGCCAAATCCATACTTCCCTTTGGATGCACACTGTGATGGCTTGAATGTCTTGCATGTAGAAGGAATGAATGAAGGAATGAATGAATGAGTGAATAAGTAAGTAAGTAAATAAATGGCATTCCTTTACTTAACCTCACCTTACATTCACGTCAGATGATGTGCGATGTTGCTCTAGTAGAGTTGACTTATTAGACAGATCAAGCCTTCTTTTTCACTTCTAGGCATCTTCATGGAGATTTAGAGAATTTGCTTGTTTGCATATGAATACTCTCAATTACCATATGACTTTTCCATAAATATATAGCCTTAATACATTTAATAAACTTTCTTCTCTTTGAAAGAGCATTTTTAGTTGGATATTTGAAATTAGAGTGCCATTTGAATCCAAAGGACATTGCCCTGCTCAAAAATCTCTAGTGATTTCCCATGTTTTGCAGCAAGAATCCGTACCACTTACATTATTAATCTTACCTCATTATTTTCTCCTTGCATACTTTTCATGATGCCAGTAAGATATTTTTTTTGTTGATTGCAAATTTGTCCATACAATATCTGGATGTGCTAATGCTATAGTGAACACCCCTTGTTTTGTCTTTTCAATAACAACCTGCAATAGCCAGTTTTGTTTGACCCCGGACCATGGATCTACGGTAAGCACAAAATCCAGGCTTGATTAGTCAGTATACGAGGATATTTTATCCTTCTCACCACAGAGATTGCTTCAAGGATGGGCAGGTAATCCAAGATGGTCCAATCAGAGGCAATCCTGAGATTTTTTTTGATGGATCAACTGCGGAGAAGTCATTTTTTTTGAGAAGTCATATTTTGTACTGCTTTATGGGACAGCTGAAAAGTGAGAGATGAACCTCCAGCCAATGTCCACATTTTTTGCAACATGTTGAGAATCTTCTTGAATATAAAGTCAGCACAGAAAAAAAAAATGGAACTAAGATGGAGAAAGACAATTGTTGGCATTTTAAGTCCTTCAAGATGGACCCTTGTATTTTTCAGTGATATGAGCCAAAAAACTTCCTGTCTGAAGTCAGTTTGAGTTAGATGTTTGCCTGACCAACACAAAGGCTTTCTTACTTGAACTCATACTTTTCGTTCCCCAAATACTGCCTCTTCTTTATTCACTTAAAAGCTGCCATTACTTGGAGGCCTTGTTTCTGTTTCAGATCCTTGATCATACCTTATTCAACTACCCAGGCCCTGGGGCACTGTCTTCCTGCAACCCACCGACAATTAGCGTATGTTTCCTTGAACAGTCATTTAACTTTCTGAGTATACGTTTTGCTGCTGATTTTGCTAGTATCTTGCTTGTTCTTCAGTGGCTGTTTACTAGGGAGGCAGTGGAATGGAATTGTTGGTAATATGTCTCTTACATTTGGTTGAATAATCATGCTGGAGGACAGAGAGGTCCTTTTCTTTTCTTTTCTTCTCTTTTTTCTTTTCTTTTCTTTTCTTTTCCTTTCCTTTCCTTTCTTTTCTTCTCTTTTTTCTTTTCTTTTCTTTTCTTTTCTTTTCTTTTCTTTTCTTTTCTTTTCTCTTCTCTTCTCTTCTTTTCTTTTCTTTTCTCAGACAAATACTTGAGAAACAATACTCCAAAGTTCAGTTACCAAGTTTTTTGCACATTCAACAGAACTGTTATTATGTCAATGACTTTAGTGCACTGAGTTAAGATGACCCATCTTTTTATTACCTAAGGGACTCCTCTCTGTCCTGAGAAATAGCCCAAGAAGATTGCTCAGATACTGCTTGTAGTTGAGGGTGAGCTATAACGTTCTTATTATTTATAAATGTCATGCTAAGCTAATCTAGTGATGTATAATAATAGTAATCAATAATGTATCCAGGTTCATCTCTACAGCTCAGCACTCTGGAATGCTTTGTTACAACCATACACTTGCCTTTGTGGTCCTGAGGCACTCCAGGTCTTAACTTTGTAAGTAGGTCTTTGGCCACCAAGGTACCAATGCTCAGAGACTGTGGAGAAGGAGAGTCAGAGTGTTTTCAGTAACACAATGTTCTTCTTGCATTGATGCCCTGCCTTTGTTCACTCCTGAGGCTATTGAGATAAGGGAGTTACTAGGTTTTGAAAATCTGTTGCTCTGCCTTTCCTTCAGCAGCAGCTGATTAAATATTCAGCAGCAGCTGATTAAATATTAGCTAACATTACATACAGATCCTTTCCTCTTTATTCTATTCTATTCTACCATTTCTTTCATTCATTCATTCATTAATTTCTACCCCTTTCTCTTCATTCTCATTTTCACTAGACTAGCTTTGGTCTCATTTAGAATATTGCTCCATTAACTGGTCTTTCTTCTTTTATGTTATTTTTCAATCCATTCTTCATACTGGAAATGTTATTTTGTTAAAACACAGATGAAATAATATACTGTCGGTGTCTTTAAGCTTCCAAAAGATATCCATCTTCTACTTAACACATCCCAAACTCCTCACCATGTATGATCCTTAGTATCTTCTATGATGTGATTCCAACTTACCTCTTACATCTTAGCTGGTCAATTTTTTCACATAAGGACATAGTATAAATTGAATCCCTAAGTAAATAAATACAGTTTAAACAAGCTGTTAAACTGAGTGTTACTATTTTTTACTCATGGGACACATTCTTTGACTAAGCCCTATAAATAAATAAAATATTTTAATGTCAATGCTATCAGAGATATTCTGAGACCTGTTATGTGGTGAGGAGTTAGAGGGGAAAAAAATAACATGCTTAAGCTAACAAAGAACAATAATATAAAAAAATATGGTACTAAATCTGCATCATTGATTTACAAAAACCAATCAATATCCTTTGAAATAAAACATTACCAAGCACATTGAAAAACATTACCAAAAGCATCTGCTGGTCTTGATTTTACTAATTTAATGGGAAAAGTCTTTTCTCCCCAAGGGTCCATAGATATTTCCAGGAAGCAGGTCCCCAAACTCTTCTTTCCTGGAAAGTATTGCTCAACTTTGTATTTCTAATGTAACATGCTAGCCCAGAGATTATGAGTGGAGACCAGGGGAGATAGGGAAAATCACAATTTGAAGAATCCCTAAGTAAATAAATAAAATTTAAATCATCTGTTAAAATAAAAGAGGAACATTTTCCATCTTGGTTGTAAACCACAAGGCAGAGAGTTTAAGCAGTTTTGAAACAAACCTATAATTTTTTAATAGACGAGCAGAGACTAGGAAGTAAAGTAAAGGATTCTGGGGGCTGAGGGTGATGGAAGAAATTATGTTAGAAGATCACTCTTGTTTCATGTATTGTGTTGGCCAAAAAGTTTGTTTTTTTCCTGTAAGATGGTTCTAGTAGCGCTTAGTTGTCTTTGACTTCATTTGAAACCACTTTGTTAGACTGTATTGTGACAGCTGTCATATCAGCGTGCATTTTAAAAAATCTTATCAAAATTGGTGAGTTTTTGTGTAGTTATTTTAATATTGAAGATGGAAGAAAATACACAACATTTTTGGCATATTATGCTTTATTATTTCAAGAAAGGTAAAAATGCAACTGAAATGCAAGAAAAGGTTTTGTGCAGTATATGGAGAAGGTACTGTGACTTATCAAATGTGTCAAAAGTGGTTTGCAAAGTTTCATGCTAGAGATTTCTTGCTGGATGATGCTCCACAGTCAGGTAGACCAGTTGAAGTTGATAGCGATCAAATCAAGACATTGAGAACAATCAATGTTATACCATGTGGTAGATAACTGACAAAATATCCAAATCAATAAAGTTATTGGTGAAAATGAAAAATGTATCTTTTATTTTACAGAAAAAAAACCAAACAGACTTTTTGGCCAGCCCAATATCTTAACAGAACAGTCAGAGTAAAATCTGCTAATCCCATCTTTTTTAAACCATCAGGATGGAGTTAACATCTCCCATAAATAATATATATCATAGGAATGCACAGCCAACTAGTCATGTCTCACTATTAAATTCACGCAACACCCTCCCTTTCCTCAAAGAACATGTATTTTACAAATGTCATCTCTGTTCATCTCTCACCTCTCTGTGGAGAACCCAGAGGGAAAATGTTGAGTGACTCAGTCAAGGTCACAGTGTGATGAAAGTGCTTGGAGCTGGAAAGGAACCCAAGACACCCCATCCGGTGCCATACGCCCGCGTTCGCACTGCTGGGTAGAGCTTGTTGAGCTGCGTGCGTGTTTAAGTGATGTATCAGTGCTAAATGGTAACACATGTGACGCTTCCCACTTAGGATATGATCTTGGCTAACTCTGCTGGAAAATATTATATGGAGATTTCTCCACGGTAAAAAAGAAATTTTTTGAGCAAAGTTTAAACAAAAAAGAACAAAATCTGAAGCCGGGACTATTCCCATCCCCGTTTTTCCAAGGGTGGCAGTGGATCCAGCAAACTTGTTTTACTTAGTCTATTAAGGACGAAGGCGGAATTCACAGCTCAGGTGTTCTTTTTAGAGAGAATCATCAAATGGACATAAGCAAACACCATGTCCTGCAATCGAAAGTAATGTTGCAAGGCAAACTCTGCATGGGAAAGTACAGAACTCTTTTTATAACAATGCACACTCCAGTGTCATAACTGCTTAACCAGGGTGGGAAATGTGTTGGCACCACAGGAGTTGAAAGTTAGCCAGCACATTGGAGCCCAGTCCTTTTGCAGGCTGAGAAACACCGAGGTCTGCTGAGGAGGCTCTTTTAAAAAGAGATAGTACTTGAGCATCTCATGAAAGTAAGGAGATTACTGAGTCTTCTGTTGTGGATGTGAACTAATTCATTTCTAGAGTTCATGTAGGCATTAATCAAAGTCTAACGAATTTAAAAAAGGCCAGAGAAAAGCTCCCGAGGAGAATTATTGGGAACCCTCAACTTCTCCTAGCGTACATTTTGTTGGAGGCAGATTAGGGTCATATGGTGGGACAGACATTTACTCCTCACGGAATAGCCATATGTTCCCCACATCTCTCAGCCCTTTCACAGGTAGGTGGCCAATGAGCTGAAGCATTTAAAAGCTGATGCAGTACTTTGAACCTTTTCTTCTGCAGCCATGGTGACTTAAAACTATGTGTTCCAAGTTTCATAGTTATAATATAGATACAACCAGATTGAATTCCTGAGCTTCCCTCCATGACCCCTGCATAGACACAGGTCTTATGGGATTGAGAAGTAAACCTTTTTGTGTTAAACCACTGAGATTTGGGGAAGTAGTTGTTACTACAGCACAACCTAGCTTATTCAGACTAACACACACAGGACTGATAACTTCCTTGTCAAAGGGGAATTTGACTAACTATTTATGACTAATATCTCACTTTTTTTTCTGATTCAGCTTGTTTCTCATTTTCTTGCTCTTAGGACACAGGATTATGATGGTAAAATCTTAGTCAATCCTTTCCCATGGGCAGTAAGACCATGCATTTGGTATTAAATATGCGTAAAAACACTCAACCTTGCAATATTGGTCCTGCAGTATTGGTGTGCCTCTATTCGACACATGCCTTGTTCTTTATTTAAAAGTAAATCCTCAGCTGTTTCTCTACCTTAAAGTCTTTAAAAATGTACTTTGATTTACTTGACATTCAGTGGATGTCACTTTCTTTTTGATAAACTATTCATCCATGGTATCTTTGAAAACATCCCATGGAAGCATTAAGGAAATTTTTTACTAAGCTGTTATGACATTTCTGATGTCAGATGTATTCCCTTATGAAAGCTATTTTAAAAAAATCAAGCTTTACAAACAGAGTATTATACCACAGGTGATTGTAAAACAGAAATTGTGGCTACGTGGCTTTCCCTTTGGACCAAACCCCAAAAGCACTAGAGCTACAAGGATGCTCCATGTAAAAGCTCCAGGCAATGCAACCAGTAGCTGCAGTCTCACATAATTGCAGTTCAGACACTAATTTGTATGCCGTTTTGGGTTTATTTCAAAATAAATTATTTAGCTTTTTAAAAACCAGCTCCAATTTTTAGAAAATGCACAATAGAGGCAGTTATTACTACAATCACCAGCTGAACAATGTAAGGAGAATATTTTAAAATTCATTGTTCATTTGACCTTTATTTTCCTAGTTAAAATTATCACACTTTTGGAGTCTTATTAATTGCTCTGTGAAAGCGCTGTACCTTTCTGGGTGCCAAAGTTTTATTTTTAAATTTGAAGAAAACCCTAAAATGATATTGATAGAAACATTTCTTTGCTGGTAGTCAACAGATGTGAGTTCTAATTTAAACTGAGTGTTTGATTATCACCTAGTGATTATCTGGAATTTAGCTTCATCATCTGAAAAATTTCCTTAGAACCTATCAAGTTCTAACACTTAAGCTTTCATGATATTGACATATATTTGAAGGTCACAAAGAGAACCACTTGTATATACCAACATATCTGTCCATCTAGATGAATGTGTGTGTATAGATAGATAGATAAATAAAAATATACACATTTTCTTAACATTTCAGATATGACTTTAAAAGCTCTTAATGGGGGTTAACATTTGAATATCATGTTCCTAGGTTATTCATTTAATAATTATTTACATTTTCCCTTTCCTTTACAAAAAGGAAACATGTAAATACCCTTTCCCTCTATGTATTTTAGACTGAGCAACACAGCAGAGTAACAATTTGAATCTCTACAAGATATAGTAATAATTTTGCTATATTAAAAATACTTGTGATGAAATTGTGAAGATTAATAAACAGAACCCTCATTTAAATTGGAGTTAGGAGGGCCTGTAGAGAGAGTTTTCACAACCCATTGCTCACCATCACTTACCCCAAACAGGAAGAGATGTACTTCCCATCTCTAACAGGAAGATGTTTTTCTACTCTTCTACTCCAGCAGCAGGGAGAAGGAGGGTCTTCTCCTCACCCAGCAACCACTCAGCTAATGAAAGACTGCTACAACTCAGCCTGGGAAAAGCCACTGCACTTTGAAATCCCTGTGTCCTCCAACGACTCTTTGTTTACAACAGCTGTCCCGCTGCCCCCCCCCCCCCCCAACTCTCCAAACTCCTTTTCTCTCCTTTGTTCTCTGGACTTTCATGTGGTTCACCATTAGACCACATGTCGCAAATTGTAGTTCTTTGTTTTTTCTGAATAAACCCATTTTACTGGAGAAATATCTGGCTGCCAACTTGTTTAAAGTCAGCAATATTTAACCTGGAACTATGAAAAAATTACTCTCCCAAGCCAATAAAAATCATACAAAGGAAGGAAGGAAAGATGAAAGAAATGAAGGAGAAAGGCAGGCGGGCATGTGCTTCTGGTAGGCTGGATGGGAAGCTTCGTGACTCCGGGGACTGATTGTTGGTCTTATTCCCCACGCGTGCACGGAGACTTGCACAGTGCCTGGTGAATAGTAGGCAGTCAATAAATATTTGTGGACAAAATGACAGTTTTAGAGTGACTGACAGCAACAAAAGTTTTGGCATTTAAACAATGAATGATTGATTTTAAATTATCCTTTTTATCTCTTAACAAATCTTTGGCCAAGCACACAATGCAGTGAAGCACTGGGGGACAGAAGTTCATGATATTTATGTGGGCCTCAGGTTATAAAAAAATGATTTTCTGTCTATTCCTTGGACCTTTATAGGTGTCCCAATCAACAGTATTGGGCATATTTAAAATACGGATTGACTACCCTTTCCACCCCCGAACACCCTCACCTTTTCAAAATATTGTAACCAAACCTATGTCTCCTTCTGAGAGCCAGGGTGACTAAGTGACAGCAGGAAGTGTGATCATGGGCAAGGTCAGAGGAATATGAGCTTCCACCCTGGGATCGGCCCTAAATTTGGGGTTCCCACTTTTTGGTGTTCTTTCTTCAATTCCTCTGACCTGCTGTGCTCTGGATCTTTCCTGTCTTCATCTTAGATATCTGTTTAAATCCTTAGGATGTATTCATCTTCCTAGATTTTCAACCCATCATCTGCTCTGACATAAAGGAACTGTCTCATTCTTCTCAGACCTGGACTTCTCATTCCCCATCTGTTCTGATTTTGGCGACTTGAGGCTTTGAGCCATGTCTGAATGCCTGGCAGTACTCTTCTGCTGCCTACGCCCTGGCCTGACCCAAGGAAACAGAACAAATACAGGCAAATCAATTAGAGGCCATGACACATCAAAGGGGAGGTCTGTGTGGATTACAGAGGTTAGGAAAGATTTTTCAGGACCGGTGAGATTTAAAGGGTGGGTTAACTCTGTCTTCCCTCTTACTGTTGGTTGAAATGTTGCATGAGCCACATTTAGTAAAATGGAATTTTTTTAGTATGCTCTGATGTGGATGCTCTTCATTAATTCATACCAACTTTTCTAGGTTCTATGTATTAGAAGACCTCTCTGTTTCCCTCGTATGCTATAAACTCTTTGTGATTTGAGTTTGTTGGACATAGGGTTCTGTCTATGTGTCCTCCCCCTCCCTCTTCCTATTTTGCTCATGTACATCTGTGCTTGCTTATTCTCCATCTTCTCAGATCATACATAGTTCACGGTCCGGAAAGCTCATCTCAGAGTTGGGTTCCCTCTTGGGGAACAATCGCATCAGTTGTGTCTGCCATATTGTGTGCAGCCGTCCATGCTACATGCTGAATAGGCCTCGCTTAGCAGGGACATCCAGGGTGGGTCTGGTCCAGGGCAGAAGCAAGCTCCCAGGGCTAAGTAGCAGGCCTGCCCTGGCTCTGCTTGGCCTGATTCAGGGCTTGGAAGGGGAGGCACAGAACTGTGCCAGGAGCTTTCTCTAAGGGCTCCTGTTCTTGGACCCAGCAGGCTTGGCTCAGTGACAGTGACATGTGTGGGGGCAGGACATGTGCTCCTTTACCAGGAACTCTGGCAGCTCCTGCAGCTGTGGGGGTGGCTCCCTAGTCTTCCCACCCACACCAACCTTCAAAGGGGGCTCATCATCATCTCTTGCCTCTCACTGACTCCACAGCTCTCTTCCTCTGAGGAACGTTGTATAGTGTGCCTGCCTACTGTGGCAAGTAGGAGAGTTTCAGGGAAATTAGAAATCACAGCCTGTACTGTGCACTTAGTCGCAGGGAGCTTTATAGGGTGATGAGTACTTTGCTTTTAAGTAAAATATGCTAGATCATTTTATTCCTCTCGCCTCCCCTGCTCCCACCCCTGTTGAGGGAAACCAGATGCAGAGGTCTGGGGGCAAAGAGGTAAGTTAGCTGGGCTGTGCTCTTGGGCATCTCGTGCTAACTCCATGTCAGCAGAGATTAATTTTTGATTGCTTCTGTCATCAGAGTGGTTCTGTCTAAGCTACTCTCAATTTTTAAAATTAGCAGCAATGTATTTATGAGTAGGGAAAAGTCCTAGATCAGGAAACAGGTGCTCAGCTGTAACCATGAGCCCTTGGGCAAGACAAACATTCTCTCAGGTCTGGGCTTCTCATTTGTGTGTAAAATGAGGCACATAGATGATACTCCTGAAAGTTCCCTCCACGGGACCAGGCTGGGATTTGTGATCTTGACTGTGGCTTCAGTGTACCTCCGAGTCCACACTGTTCTCTGTTTGTACACTCTGTTCGCACTTTCTGCTGCGGCACTGTCGGCCTGAGTTGGCTAACTTGTCTCCTTGGCCGCCTTTGCTTCTGGCCCATTATGAGAGGGCATGTTTGTTCAAGCAAAGCACAGATAGCAGGGGGGGTACCTAGAAGTAGCACAAGTCTTCAACACATAAGGGAGTTTCTCAACGAAAAAGCCAGGTTCCCTCCACATTTTTTTCCCAGACAGCCCCTCTAGGACCCTGTATTTTTCACACCATGTTCCATGTTCTAGTTCACAATCATGCACCATGGAGCCTGCTGTCTGGCTGACAGGAACAAAATGACCTCCCTGCCCCTCCTTGTCCCCCTCATTGTGTATGTCAGTTTTCTTCTCTATAAAATAAACCAATAGGATCTGCCTTGTAGGTAGGTTATAAAGATTAAATGAGATAATAGTTTGTGAAATGTTTAGGACAGAACGTGGAACATGCTTGTGAAATACCTAAGTATCCATGAAATGCTGGCAGGTGTGCTATTAAAAAATAAATAAATAAAAGGATCCCCAAATAAAGTAAGGCCTTTTGGAAAATCTGAGCTGATCAAAGTCAACTACATTTTTTTCTTTAGTCCTCAGAACCTTTAGTGTAATGCTATGCAGGGGAATTTTGAAACTTTTTTGGATACCGTGAAAAGCAGAGGATATGACTTGGAATTTCCCAGGCTTACCTGACTATGGAGTAGTTTTTATGAAACACCTAATGTTGTTTTAGGAAACTCGAGTGCATCTCATGGAACACAGTTGGAGAAATGCAACACCATGTACATGGCAGCTGCTCCCCAGCATGTTCAACTTTCATCAAATGTCTCTTGGGCTGCTTTGGCTCTCAGGGTCTCCTCATCCAGGAGGATGTCTGCCACTCATTGTGCTGATTTTTAATTATACTCTTCATATTTATACGAACAGTGCCTTTCATGTTTATATCCTTACTTGAGCAATTACTTGCTAATTTTAAAGATTGAAGATTGGTTAGATGGAGCCACCTTATTTAAGAAGCAACCAAAAATTAGTCTCTACTGAAATGGAGTTAGCATGAGCTGCCACAGCCCAAGAGCATGGTCCCACTAACTTACCTCGACCTATCCCTGACCTGGTTGTGAAGATATGCTTTTGTTAAGAAATAGAAGTGGTCTGTGAACTCCTGGGATTTATGACAGCCAGAGGCCTGACTCCATGGCGCTTAGGATGAGGGTGGTTTTGTATAAGCTGGAAATCCTTCTCCTCATCCTCCTAGATATGACCTGCAAACAACCAAATGCTCTTGCCTCTCACCAGGCTCAATGTTCAACAGGCCTCCCAGAGAGCCTGGCCTGCAGCTGAAAAACAGATAGTGATCACAGGAAGGTGTGGGGCTAGGCCTCTGGGGCAGATATGTGCCCTTATGTCTATTGACTTTGCCCAAGAACTAGAGCTACAGGGATTGGATTAGGGATTAGAGCCTTCTGGGACCAATGACCTGGTGGTGGCCTCATATTATCCATAGTTGATAAAACCCAGACATATTGGCCAAGCAGTCAAAACCTTCTCAAACTGGGCCAACCTTACTCCTCTCCCTTACATGTCAATGAAAACTTCTTGTCCATTCTTCTGGGATGCCAGCACCCCCCTCCCCCCCACCCCGCACTGTCCCCCCCCAAAAAAAAAATGCCACCCTGCATTTCTTGTCCTTCTGAATCTTTGCTTGAATAACCTTGCTTTCATGTTGTCTGACAAAATCGTACCTACTCTTAAGACCAAATTTTAACAAATATTCCTCCCCCAATACCCACCTACCCTCTTCATTCAGGGATTTCAGGGGTCCCTTTTCTATTTACTGTAGTCCCACAAGCTCCATTTTGAGTCCACCTCTCTTTACTTTACGTTATGACTCTTGAAGTAGACATGATAGTCGCTCACAAAAAAGAATTTACTTGAAGTCAGGGACCGTGCTGTTTTTATTCATATTTCCAGCCTCTGTGCCAACATTCAACATACCTGTGTCTACTAAGAGCTCTTTATTTTGCAGGGTAATCATGACTTAGTCTCCTCTGGGCTGATTGGTTTGCAGGCTCAGGTGATTTTCATTCTTCCTCTAAGCTTACTAAACATGGAACAGGGTGTGCATACCCAAGAATGGCATTCAAGGTCTTCCACCATCTGGGATCAATATACCTTTGAGCACACGGAGAAGGGGTTTAAGCTCTCCAAGTTTTTCTTGGAGGAGCAGCTGGATCTAAAGCAGGGTTTCTCAGCCTCAGTATGGTCAACACTGTGTGCTGGACAATTCTTTGTCGTGGATGCCTGTCCCATGCGCTGCAGCATGTTCAGTAGCTTCCCTGTCTGTGCCCACCAGATGCAGAAGCACTCTTCCTTATTGCCCTCCCCACTCTGATAACCAAAAGTATCTCTGGACATTGCTAAGCATGGGGGGGCAAAAATCCCTCCTGATTGAGAGCCACTGATCTAGAGATCTCTGGTGTTTTGTTCTGAGTCTTCCAATAAAGGGCATGTCTTCCTCTCTCATAACTCAGTTGATATCTCCCTCACTGGGAACCCACAACGAATGAATATGGTCAGGGTTAGGCAGAAGCTTTCTGAACAGCAGGAATAGGCAATGCGCTGTCTGTCATTCCCCGGTGCAGTCAGGAACAGAGCATGACACAAGTGACACAGGGCAAACTGAAGGAAAGCAGACAGGGACTTAGATGAGTGCTTTTCAAAGTCTGGTTCGTGAACCATGTGTTTTGGAGAGAGGATTAAATATAAAGATTCCTTGGCTATTCTTTGGCCCACTATATTGAAATTTGGATTTTTAACATCTCCCAAGGGAATTCTTATGCATCCAAGAGTTTGAAAACCACTGCATTAGACAACAGTGCGTATTTATTTATTTATCTTAAAAAATCATTTATTTTTAAATAACTAGGGACAGTGTATTAACAGCACACCCCAAAACTGGAACTTAGCCTTGGTACAATAGAAAGCACTATACCTTGTTTTCTCTTTTTCTTTTCTAACCTAGCTGCCTCCTGAGCACTAACACAGTCCATATGTTCATGGAAAAATAAAATCTGCACCAGAATATGAGACAGGTCAGGCACACCTGAATGAGTCTATCCAACCCCAAGACCTGGGGGGTGTCGGACCCGAGCTCCCTCTCCAGCACAACGTGGGCACCAGTGCAGCCCTCACTCCCTTTTCCAGTCGGCTTGGTCTGTGCTTCTCTTTTCCTGACCCAGAAGGAGATATTTTTGTGACTTAGAAGGAAAAGTAAAAAGGAAAGCAAACTCAGATAAGATGTTCTTTGGCAAAAGAATAGGATAAAGTACATTGTAATTGCTTTGAAATTAGTTATCTGATTTGGGTTTGTGTTCTTAGAAGCTGAACCTAACACTCTCGGCCCCCAGTTCCCCAGTTATAGTGCAGCTAAAGTCACAGTGGCCCACACCCAATGAATGGGATGAATAGTATTTTCTGTTAGAGAATGTAGTCTTCCTCCTTTGCTACCTTCCATTGCCTGGCAACAGTGCTAGACACACTGGAGCAGACCCGTAACTCCTTGTCAATTGGAATTCAGGGCTGCACGACCGTGTAGGACCTATAGTTTGGTGCAAAAAGGCATCTGGATATTGACCTATGCACTAAGCGACATGGATGGTCTTCTTATAACCCTTAAGAGACTGGAAGCAGAAGGGACCCAGGTACTACTGTCCAGACCCCTAGACAGAGCTCATCTGTGTCCTTGCTTCTTGGAAATTGAAATAATTGACACTGTGGAGCTTATCTGAATAAGAGAGAAGACAGCAAATGATGCCAGGGCAGGTCTGTACCCAAAAGACAGACCAATCCAGTTTTCCGTTGGAACCATGTCTCTGAGTTCAAAGACGGCCCCCATCATCAGAACTGCTGAGCCAACACAATGAGATGTAAATACAGCCATATTTGGTAATGTGACACCCCTGGAGGCCTGTCCTGACTTTCTGCAATAAAATCTGGCCCCAGTTCTTTCAGATTTATGTTTCCAGGGGCTCTCCTTTTTTGTTTTATTAGCATGCTTGCTCCTATTTGCCCAGCAGTTAGGCTAGTGTCTTTGCGTTTGCAGATTACAGGGGTGTAGATTAAACAGCAAATGGGGGCCCTGAGACCTCAAAGCAGAGGGATGCATTTTTCACAGATATTTGCTTAGAGATGGTTGAAACTTGAGACTAGAGGGATCTCTCTTTTTAGCCAGGCTTGCCTAATATTCTGGCATCCTACAATTTTGTATACTTTTTAAGGAAAAGAAAAGGAAAGTGGGAGTGTGGGAGGGTTTGTCGTTCCTTATCTCGGTTGGAGAAATGAGGAAATGTGGTGTTTGATTCATAAGCAAATTTGTCCTGGCAAGTGTTTTGAAAGTGAGATTTTATAGACCCTCTCTACCCCTCCACCCCTCTATGTTAGCCACCCTCACCCCAGAGCAGAAAATGTCCTTGGTAGACGGAATTATTGGCCTCAATTCCTTGCCCACACCCTTTGCCATGTGACTTTGCAGCCTCTCGCACAAAAGGCAAAGTAAACTTTCTCTCTGGTTTGAGACTTGCTTTGGCCAATGACATGTGGGTGGCAGTGGCCATGTGCCATTTCTGCATTTGGGCCATAAGAGGCATCACTACTCCCATCTCTGTGAAGAGAGATTTTCCCAAGTAACTGCTACCTCCCTGCCTGAGGCCCAGATGAATACATAGGGAAACTCAGCATGGAGACAAGTGCAGCCAGACCTATGTCTGATGTAGAGTCAAACTTGAGGAGCAATACTGAGATGACTTGCAGATAGATCTGTGAGCAAGGATAAATGATTATTGAATTAATCCACTAGATTTTGGAGTGAGTTACTTGTTATGCAGTAAGAAGGTATAGCCAACCTATATCATGGCCTTAATCCCTTCATTTCCCCAATTCATATATTAATTCTCAGCTCAATTTGTTTAGGGACAAATGGATAAGTTTTCTAGCTCCTTCCAAATGTTGCAAGTAGAGACCAGCTCCTCTTTCTAATTATTAATGACTCTAGGGAAGGGACTGCATCTTCTAGTTTTATTTGTCCACAACCCTGAGCTTGTGCTTGAGACAGTCCAGCACAGGGGAAAAGTACATGACTTGGGGATTCATATAGTCCTGGAACAAAGTCAAGCTTTTGCCGCTTAATAACTGAAACTTGGGTGAGGTCATTTAACATCTTCGAAGCTCAATTTCCCCGTACATTGAGGTTGTTGGGAGATAGTAGAGATAATGTACATAAAGTGCTCAGCACACAGTTAAGTGTTAAATAAATGACAACTGATATTATATTTGTGGAATAAATCAATAAATGCTGTGTTCTGTCAGTGTTAGTGACTTGGTCCCCTTTGAGACCTACCTACCTCTTTCCTTCTGCCAAATATGGCAACTTCCCTGGGCTCTTTCTGGCGCCTCTCTGTCTGGGTCTGCTCTTGCATGTCAGCAGCACATCTTTCTTCCCTAGTTCCTACTCAGTAAACTCCTTTCATAATGGGTGTAAGCCGTGGACCTACCCTGGTCAGATGGTGCTCTACACTCTCAACAGCAATAGCAGCAACCACGATAATAATAGGCATGATTGGGTGCTTACTAGGTTCAAATACTTTACATAGAATCCTATGCTGTGAACTGAATTGTGTCCTCCCCCAGCCCAATTCTTAGGTTGACACCCTAACCTCCAATGTGACTATATTTGAAAATAGGGCCTTTAGGAGGTAATGAAAGTTAAATGAGGTCATAAATGTAGCATGATAATCTGATAGGACTGGTGTCCTTATAAAAACAGGGGAAACACAAGAAAGCCTTCCCCTACCCCTCTCTGTGTGTGCACAGAACAGTGATTTTCAACCGGTGTGCCACGAGAAATTTTAAAACATTAATACCTGACTACCTCTTTCCCTTAGATTGTCAAATAAAAGAATGACAACAGCCAACACCATAATAGCTGTCCAATATAAATGAATCAAAATTATATCTATTTTTGTGTCAGATTAGCAAAAAATATATTTTTGGTGTATTGCAAAATTTTAGTAATTAGTTTATGTGTACCATGAGATAAAATAGGTTGAAAACCACTGGCATAAAGGAAAGGCCATGCAGAGACACGGCGAGAAGGTGCTGTCTGTCCACAAGCCAGGGAGAGGAGCCTCGTCAGAAAGCAGCCATGCTAGGCCCTGGCCGAGTTGGAGCATCACCCCAATATGCCAACGGCATGGGTTCAGTCCTCCGTCAGCACATATATAGGAAGCAACCAATGAATACATAAATAAGTGGCACAACAAATCGATGGTTTTTTCTCTTTCTCCCTAAAAAATCAATAAATAAAAATTAAAAACAAAATAAAACAGAAAACCCAGCCATGCTAACACCTTGATCTCGAGCTTCTAGCCTCCAGAGCCATGAGAAGATAAGTTTCTGTTGTTGAAGCCACTCACTCTGTAGTGTTTGTTATGGCAGCTGGAGCTTACTGAAACTGCCTATCTAGTTGATATTATCACCATAACATTTTATAGTTAATGAAACTGAGGTGCAGAGGGATGAAGGAATGTCCCCCTTGGCTCGCCTCTAGCAAAAGCTGGAGCCAGCTCTCTGAGCTCCACAGCTCTACTCCAGAGCCTGTGCATGAAATCATTCCGTCTTTATCGTGATCAGGCCTGGACCACCTCAGTCACTGCAGGAGGCTCTCAGGCCTGAGGTGGGCAGTGCCTGCAGCCACCAAGAGGAGCAGGCCTGATGCTGAGAGAGCTGAGCCTGGGCCCTCAGCTCAGGTTTCACAGGTGGAGGGAGGCAAGAATGTGACCTACAAATAAGGTTTCTTTTGGTCAGAGCAGAACTTCAGAGAGCAGCTCAACACTATAGAAGGGAGGCCACCGAGAAAAAAAGACTCCTCCCCAAATTGTTTTTGTTTTCGGGTGGGGGGGGGTAGTAATAAATATTTTATAGTGTAAGTAATTCCATTCAATGCATATTTTATCAAGTCGCTGACTGGTGTTAAGAAAAAATAGCTGGTTATATAATATATATTTTTTTAATTTTATTTTTTAGAGAGAGGACAAGGGAGGGAGACAGAAAGGGAGAGAAACATGAATGTGAGAGAGAAACATTGATCCGTTGCCTCTGCACACCCCCGCTGGGGACCTGGCCCTCAACCCAGAAATGTGCCCTGACCAGGAATTGAACCAGTGACCTTTCAGTTCACAGGCCAATGCTCAACCCACTGAGCTACACCAGCCAGGGTGCTGGTTATATAATATTTAAAAATATTACTAAAAGAACAGTGAAGTCATTTTGAAACACCTCTCAATTTATCTTTCCTCAGCGATAAGTCAGCTTTTCTGCCTGCACTCAGTTCACCCTTTTGGCCCCAGAGAAGCCGCCAGGGCAAATGACATCTAGAAAAGGAGGAGCAGATGATATTGGGGGCATGTGTCACTGAGGGAAGGCTGAAAAGCCTTCTGTTTCGCCTCAGTGAAGTGAGAGGTGAGGAGAGACAGATGGAACCAGGAGGTGAGGCACCCATGTCCCTACCTCCCTACTAACTCCATTCTCAGAGCAAAACCCCCAGCTAATGGGAGAGGGAGGCAGTGCTGTGTGGTGGAAACATCTAGATAGGTTTAAGGAGAACTTATAACCTTTAACCTAGTGGCCCACTTTCCTCATTGTGGCCTGAGGGTGCTGGGAGCCTCTACAATAGATTTTCTCCCATCGGGACTATAGACATTTTGGGCCAGTTAACTCTTTGGCTTGAGGAGCTGTCCCATGCAGTGTAAGATGTTTAGCAGCATCTCTGGCCTCTACTTACTGGCAGTTCTAGCATCTCCCCATTGGTGACCATCAAACATGTCTCCAGATGTTGCCAGTATCTCCTGGAGGCAAAATTGGGTTTCTTCTCCATAGGAACCACTGTCCTCGGAGAAACCCGACATTTGGCTCCATGTCGGAGTGACAGTGATAGAGTGGCTCAGGTCAGGAAGAGGTCATGGGCGGATGAGGCTGAGGCGGGGCTCCTGGCTCCCTAGGGCTTGCACATGGTGAGCAGGAAATCTAAAAATTCCAGTTTGCTCTGATGACAAGGCTCAGAGGAGCTGAAGGCCAGTGACACTGCAGAGATCTGAAAGCAGATGGCTGGTTCTGAGGCTGTCAGCATGGCCAATGCCTGTCCAGGGCAAGGCACACTCTACTGCAAAGACAAGCAAGAACCAAAGCAGGGTTGCAGGTCCCAGGCCCTCACTGTCCACTTATATCTGACTCCATTTTTGGTGAAAATCCCTGAGAAGGGGAGACACCCTACATGACCTAAACTATATGAAGAAGCTACATGAAATCAAGAACATTTATTTGGTTTGAATACATTTTACATGAATTCAAAGAGATTGAGGTACCATTAATTGATGTTTAAAATCTTCCCTTCCCAACTGCCCAGTGCAGGGGTGGCGGGGGGGAACTCCTGAGGAATATAATAGTAGTGAGCAGAATGAAGAAACTACATTTCCTTTGCCTACCTAAAGAGCAGTGTGAGTATGTGTGAGTCCATAATGTGGTAATAGTAGTAACACTAACAGCACAAACAAGTATCAAGTGCTTTTTGTGTGTTGAGTATTTGCAGGGATCATCTCATTTAACCCTCAGAAGCAGCCTTATGAGGTACATGTCTCTACTGTGGTGTTTTCTTTACCTGAGAAAAGTGAGGTGCAGCTAAGCTCAGTGATTGGTCTAAAGTATCATGGCAGGGAAGTGATCAGGCGTGGGTGCAAACCCAGGCGGGATGACTCCAAAGCCTCGCCGTCCCCCCATGCTGCCTCATTGCAATGGCACTTTGTGTCCACGCACCAATTTCATCCATTTGTTCCTTTTACCATATTTCTAAGCCATTCCATTTCTTTTCCATCACGATGCTTCAGGAGAGCATTTCTAGCATTTAATTCCTGTTGAGCAACGATTTCTTTCTCTTGGGAGCTCAAATACTCTCAAAACCGAGAAGGAGCTAAAGGGAGTGTTTGTTGTAGTAGATTATTCATGGTAAAGAATTTGCTGCACCCGGAGCAACAAAGATCTGTTTGTGTGCGGGCTGCAAGGGTGGCATCTGTGTCACACTGTGTAGCATAAGCAGAACACTAAGCAATGAGCTTATGCCCTGGCCCCATGAAGTGGCCCTCAGTAACAAGGCTTTGTAGATAGAGTTACTGGAATACTTAGCAATTCCCATGCCATTCTTTCTGAAACAGCCAAGGATGAAGCATTATCAGAGATAAAAGTCAATTACATAATAGTAAGTCTTTTTTTTTGCTTGTTTGTTTTTTAACAGCAATCAGTTTCTGTTTATTTAACATAGCTTTTTGGTCTATGAACAGTGTCTTCATGAACCTGACCTTCCTCTGCAGTCAGCTTCTTATCTGGGTATGATGAGGCTGTAGAACAATCATTGACTATCCCAAAAAGCCTTCTTGTTTAAAGAAAGCTAAATTTTGAAAGTTTTGTGAAAGAACAAACTTTTTTTTCTTTTTGAGTCATTGCCATTGAGTAGATTTAATCATGTTGGGAATTATTTTCTATTTAAATGCTGACTGTGACCCATAGAAGATAGTTGGAAATTTTCTGATAACTCCTTCCATTGATCAGTGGGTTCTAGTTCTCCACTTGAATCTGTGTTGGCCTGTGGTGTTTTGACCAGTAGAATACAGTAAAAATGATGCTGCTCCAACCCTGGGCTTGCTGTTAAGGGGACCACAGCTTTAACTTGATCTGTTGAAACACCACGGTTCCAGGTGAGAAGTATGACCTCCCCAAGGTTGCCAGGACACCCTGAGAAGTGTGAACCACATGGAGGGGACCTGAAGGAGGGGCGGGGGGAAGGAGGGAAGACAGAGAGAGAGATAGACCCCGTGGCATCAGACAAGTGAGTGAAGAAGCCATCTGAGAGTCTCAGAAATGGGTCCTTCTGCCCCAGCTGGAATCAGAGATGAGTTACCTGGGTGAGCTCTTCCTGAATTCTTGAACCACAAAATTGTGAGCAACATTAAATGGCCCCTTTAAGCCGCTAAATTGTGGAGAAGTTTGTTAGGCACTAATAGATCGCCAACTTTGCAATTACTCAAAGCTGGAGGGGATCACAGAATCATCAACTCCAATACTTTTATTTCACAGAGGAAATGGAAATCCATAGCTGTGAAAACAGCAGGACTTACAGACACTTTGTTGTAGAGCAAGGAGTCAACCATTGCTTTAATAGCTTTGTGACAACTTTCCCAGATAAGAATATATCTTGGTCTTCAAGTTTCTGACGAGGATTTTTACTGCTGCCACTAAATTAATAATCTGTCATCACTCCCTTTTGCCACCTAGTGCCTGCTCTCCATGGCAGGGCTCCTTCTGAGGGGTCTGTCTGGTCCTGGTATCCAACAGTCTTCCTTCATCTTTCCTCCACCTCATCCATGAGCAGAGTTTATTCAACTTCAAATGCCGATGGGACGCAAAGGACATTGTGAGTCATCAGGCGCCTGGGCCGTTCCATTGGAAGCCATCAAAGGGGAAATCCCAGGACAGCAGGATTAGGGCAGGCTCCTGAGTTATCTGCTTCTTGACTGGGTCCCTCTGGTTTGCCTCACACTTGCTTGCAGCTGCTCACACAAAGCAAACCATGGCCCTGGGTTCCCCATGGCTCAGTTTCTGTGGCCACACACTCTGTGCAGAAGTTGACCACAAGCTTTAACGTGATAGGGAAGAGAATTCACAGGAGACCCGGTTCAGGTGACTTCCCTCAGTTAGAACTGCTCTTGGTGGAAAAGCCTCTCAGGAGAAAATCTTGCTGGTATTCCCTGTCTTTGTCTGGCTGAGGTTCAGAGTACAACTGTCTCCACTACATTTGTCCCAGCCATACTCAATTAAAAAGCACTTTAGCTTTTAGACACTAAATATTGCAGTTTCCTAAAATGGAAAAAAGATCCACCTGGAGGGGAGCAAAGAGGGAAGAATTGGGACAATTGTAATAGCATAATCAATAAAATATCATTTAAAATATAAAAAAAATTAAAAATCCACCTGACCCAATGATGAGAATCTTATGCTTAGTGAGAAAACTGGGGAGAATAGTTAAAAGTTATTCCCAGCCCCAGCCAGTGTGGCTCAGTTAGTTGGAGCATTGTCTTGTGAATGGAAAGTTTGCAGATTCCATCCCTGGCCAGCGCACACCCATAGGTTGCAGGTTTGAACCTCGATCAGGACTTATAGGAGGCAACTGATCAATGTTTCTCCCACATCGATGTTTCTCTTTATCTGTCTCCCTTCCTCTCTCTTAAAAAAAATATCCCTGAGTGAGGAAAATAAAATAAAATAAATAAATAATAAAATAAAATAAAATAAAATAAAATAAAATAAAATAAAATAAAATAAAATAAAATAAAATGCAGAAGGTCTGAGTCTGGGGCCCAGAGACATGGCCCCCACCCCCCAAAAATTTGATTCCTAAATGAATAAGAGTCCAGGAAAAATTATAAAAAGAAAAACATAAACTTCAGACTAGCATTTTTCAGAGTGGTTCAAGGACCATTTGCATCAGAATTACATAGGATGCTTGTTAAAAATAAAGATTCCAGATTTTCATCCTGGACCTACTGAATCAGGCTCTCTGGGGCTGGAAATATAAATTTTCAGCAGCTCTCCAGGGGGTTCTTGTGCTCACTGAAGTTTGAGACTGGCTGCCTTAGATTTATTTTACAAATCTCATGAAACTTTTCTGGGAAGTCAATGTAAATTTCAACTCTGATTTATTGCACCTTTCCTAATGCCTGCATGGGCACATGTGTGTACAAACACACGGAGACACCCACAAGTACACACATATTGCACTGTTTTATAGACTAATGGGAATGGGCAAAGGAGTAGAGGCAGGCTAATTTAAATCTTTATATGTGGTTTTTAGACCTCAAGACTCACCTCCTCCACTTTGCCTCACTTTCTCCCTTTAACATTTCTTTTACGCACGAAACCTTTCCCCCTTCTTCCCTCTTCGGTTTTCTGTCCACAAGGGAAATTCCCAGGTGCAAGAAGATCCAGTCCTCCGCCTCAGGAAAGACTCTGATGTGGATCTTTGAAGATGGAGGAACTTAAATATTAAAGGATCCACCAGGTGCCAATAGAGTTGAGCAGGAGTCCCAAAGGGGAATTTGTTTTCAACATAAATACTAATAATCTAGTCATTGTGAAGCGAATATTTACAGTGTGTGGAGTGGCCTTGCTATCCTGTGAGATGTCAGGGCGGGTAAAGCAGGCAAAATACGGGAAAGCAATGACCTGGGGAGTTTTTGCTGAGTGTGCATTCCTTCCTTTCCTTCAGCCCTGACAGTGTTTGGTTCCAGGCCTCTTCCTCATTAACCCTTCAGGACCAGAGCCTTCTTTCTGCAAGGGGTTCCACAGCTGGGGAATACAGCGGTGGGCAGAAGGAAGTGCAATGACCAGCCCTCATTACTTAAAAGATAAATAGTAAGTAGAGACACAAAACAACAACAATAAGACAAATAAACTATATGATAATAAATAAATAGTAATACACAAGTAAGGTCTGTTTCACGTACTCACAACTGTAAACCTACTTTTGCCAACTGCTGTATAAAACTTAGAACTGATTTGAACTTGTAAAAGCTTCAGATAAACACATCTGTTTTCATTCCTTAGATACTGAATAGCCAAACATTGCCAAATGATACCTATTCTTCAAGATTTAGCTCAAATGCCAAATTTTCCATGAAGCACTTACCATGTTACAAATACTATTATTATGCTATTAGTTTTATACTGATTAAGATATTAACTATAGAAATATAGGATATATAATAATATGCTGGTAGTGTTATACTATATATTAACACTCATAATAATATTACTATTCTCCAGTTAAAATAATACTAGCCAATAATAATAATAATAGCCACAACAATATTGCTAACATTTATTAAGCATGTGTCAGGCATTATGTCCAGCTACAAGTATTAACTCATTAATGCTTACCACCATTCTGTAGAGCGAATACTCTAGGTGCTCTCACTTTGTAAACTAGGAAATGAAGTTTCTCTCAGCCAGAAAACAGTAAGATAACGATTTCAACCCACAGCCACTTTCCCCATCAGCATGTCACCCCCCTCATTCCTTTGGGTCCAGACCATGGTCTGCACTTTGGCTGGGGCACTTGGTCACCACCTGCCTTTTCTTACAGTGATTTATGAGTTGCCAAGTCCTGTAGGAAAGAATATGGTTTATCTCTGAATGCCTAAGAACCCTCAGCCCTGTGCCTTGAACATAAAGATGGGTGCTGTTCAAACATCTTTCTGACTCCGTTAAAATGCCACATTTCCCACAGGGTCAGTCTTGCTGATGACAAGGGCAGCCCATCCTCTCCTGCATATGGTTCCCGGATAGTGCTGACTACTCATTTCTAGTAACAGCCAAAGGTCATTTCTGCATGATTTCTACATCCATTTCATCCAGCAAGGACCGAGGCAATGATTACTCAATCAGATGCAAGGTAAGTTCTATTAAACTATATAGTAATAATGAGAATAGTGATCACTAAGCACTTCCCATGTGCTAAGGAAAATGCTAAACCCTTTACAAAGTGAATCTCACAATCCTTATCATGCTTCTTTGAGGTACATGTTATTATTTTTCTATAGATAAAAGTTCAATAAGTTGCCCAATGTAACCCAACTAATAAGTCAGAGGGTTTGGATTTGAAATTCAGTTTGACTTCAAATCTATGCTTTTAATCATTTAATCACTGTTCTAATAAGCCTAGTCTCTACCTTCCCCCTCTTTCTTTCTTTCTTTCTTTCTTTCTTTCTTTCTTTCTTTCTTTCTTTCTTTCTTTCTTTCTTTCTTTCTTTCTCTTTCTTTCTTTCTTTCTTTCTTTCTTTCTTTCTTTCTTTCTTTCTTTCTTTCTTTCTTTTCCTTTCCTTTCCTTCCTTTCCTTCCTTTCTTTTCTTTCTTTCCTTCCTTCCTTCCTCTCTTCCTTCCTCTCTTTCTTTCTTTTTCTTTCCTTTCCTTCCTTGCTTCCTTTCTTTCTCTCTCTTTCTTTCATTTTCTTTCTTTCTTCCTTTTTTCCCCTTCCTTCCTTCCTTCCTTCCTTCCTTCCTTCCTTCCTTCCTTCCTTCCTTCCTTCCTTTTTTCCCTTCCTTCCTTCCATCCATCCATCCAGAAATATTTACTGAAAGCTCCCTCTGTACTCAGGGTCTGTCAGGTGAATAATGCAAAGGTGAGCAACCAAGACGTGGCCGTTTGCCCTAGCAGAGTCTTGGGGGAAGTCACAGATGACATAAGCAATTAGGAAACAAGGTGGCGCGTGCTATCTTAGAGTCTACAGTGCTGTGAGAATGGTTGCGGAACAGCCACGACTCCTGGGTGCCTTGCTCGGCTTCTTGAAGTGCAGAATCCTCACAGCAGCCCTCTGGTCTGGGTGTCCATAGCCTCATTTGTATGTGATGATCGTCCAAGAGGTCAGAACACTCGTCCAAGGCCATATAGACAACAAGTGGCAGGCCTGCTATTCACAATCCTGTCTATAAAACCCATGGGTGTGCTTTCCTTACTAGACCAAGTCACCTGGGACTAATACAAGCTGAAATGGAATGACTGCCTTTCTCTATGGTGGGCAATGTGTTTTGTACTAAGTAAGATGAAGTTAAAATTTTTCCCAGCCAAACTGTTATTCCTCTACATTCTTCGGGAAAAAAAATGTCCAAAATGCCTGCTTTTTGATGATCCTCTCTGTGAGGGACATGGAGAAAACCTTGAGATAACACATCCTATACAGTTATTTCAAGTTCTGTTGTAATGGAGTTTGCTAGGAAATTATTTCTCTGTTCATGTTTACTTAGATTTCAAATCTGCCCTAACTTGGATTAATAGCAAGAATCAGTGCCTTTATTCTAGGCTGTGATGAACTGATCACGGACTAGTACTAAATGCTGAAGGAAATACAGAGAGGCCAAGGTACTTGATTGCTGGTGCAAAATGAAGGATGTGAAGTTCCAAGGGGTACTCCAGCCTCAACTGGTGACTCACTGGAACTTTCTGGCATGTAACTCCTTATTGGTCTTCTGAGTTTCCTTTACATTTTTGTAAAAATAACCACAATAGCATGAAATGCTATTTTGAGAATACCAGATACACCCAAGAAGAAGAGAAAAAGGGGGATCCAAAGCAATATCCTCCTTTAAGGGCAACAGAAAGCTTTCACTTCTCTGAAAACGCCTTTTACAGGAGTTCATACTGAGTTTGAACCATTGCTGAAACAACCAACAGAGTAGAAGAGCCTCCAACGTTAAGTTTGTGCTCATTGATCCAGACCAGCGTCTTGGCTGTAACAGAGGACATGTTTCAGGCGTTTGCAGAGCCCTGGGGCCCAATAGTTGTCCTTGCTCCTTTAGAGTTCCTTAAGTTTAATGCTGTGGTGGTTTTGGAGCGCTCAACAAGGCTTTTCCCCAATAGAAGACTCCACTAAACTCAGCTGCCCCTCGCTTGGGTGCTGCCCATCCAGCCAGTGACAGTCTTAAGCCTCCATGCTCTCAGGATATATCATACATTTGAGCTGCACCCTTCATTTCAGTGGGGTCTGATTACGTTTTTAAAAATGGCTCTTGTGAACAGTATTTGGACATGAGACAACTAATTTTCTGCATCATGTGTGGATTTCCAGAAGAAAGCCAGAGGGGCTAAGAACACTCTTCCTCTGTTGACTACACAAAAATGTTTTTAACATCTGTCCAGGGCCAGACTTTTGTCTCCTCCAGTATATTAAAAACACTGTCCCGAAGCGTCTGTGTTAAAGGAAGAGCAATTTAATTAGTCAAGTGCTTTGGAAATCATCTTTCTGAGTTGTGAGATGCACTGAAGAATAAAAGGGCCCCAACTGGTACTGACCTTAATAATCTGAATACAAAATTTAAACAGAAAAGTCTGGTTTCCCCCTGCCCCTTCCTCTTAACCCCTTTTCTCAACAATTTTCTCGTTAAAGTTTAGCAATATTTAGCTTATATATCATGCTAGTGAATGTCATTTTTATCTGACCAGGACTTGGAGCAAGTTTAGACTCAGGCAAACTAAACTATCATTTATTCTTTTTCTCAATACTCATTAAAATTATTGACATCCCAATGCTTTTTTTTTTTTTAACAGAAGGCATTGATCTTCTGTGTTGATCATGGGAAAGATGACCCCCCACAAGACTTACAACAGTTCCTTGCAAAAGATGATGCGCTGTGAAAAAGTTAAGAGAGGGACTTGTTAGCCCTGCATGGTATAGCATCAGGGATATGAGGGATTCTACTCTAAGTAAAAGGTTGTGAACAGGTGACTCACAGGCAAGATCGAGCCCAAAGATATGTTTTGTTTGGCCTACACAGAACTTCCATAGAATTGAAATTTATTTCTAGCATTTTAAAATGAGAAAAGAAAATACAAGAAAATATCTTTATGATCTTGGATTAGGCAAAAATTTCTTAGCTAGAATACCAAAACCATGATCATGAAAGCAGAAAACAAGATAAGATGGACTTTGGCAAAATAAAAACTTATGATTTTGAACGGCATTAGTAGGTGATTGAAAGATAAAGTCTTGGATTGAGAGAAAATACTTGAAAATTGCATATCTGAAAAAGGACATGTATAACAATTACATAAAGAACTCTCAAAATTCAATAAATAACCATTACAATAGGCAGAAGATTTCTTCTATTCCTCACCTGAGGAATTTTTCACTGCTCTTTTAGAGTGACAGAGAAAGGGAGAGTAAGAAACATCCGTGCGAGAGAGAAGTGTTGATTGGTTGCCTCCAATACGTGACCGGAGCAGACTGCAACCTAGGTAAGTGCCCCGACTGGGAGTCAAACCTGCAACCTTTCAGTTATGGGACGACACTCCAACCACCTGAGCCACACTAGCCAGGGCAAAATGGGCAGAAGATTTAAATAGACACTTCACCGAAGAAGATATATGAGCAGCAAATAAACAATTAAAAAGATACTCAACTGAATTGTTCATTAGGGAAATGCAAATTTAAACCACAATGAGTTATCACTGTATAGCTATTAAAATGGCTGAGATTAAAATGACCTACCGTACCAAGTGTTAGCAAGCATGTGGAGGAAATGCAACGCCCACACACTGCTGGTGGGAATGAAAAGTGGTGTAGCCATTCTGGAAACGTTTTGGTAGTTCCTAAAAGCTTAATTATTTAAGTATAATATGACCCAGCCATTCTGCTGCTAGGTGTATATCCAAGAGAAACAAAAGCACATGCCCAGTGACTTACACACAAATATTATAGCAATTTTATTCTAGTAATCTCCAAACCAGAAACAACCCAGATGTCCATTAACAGATGAATGGATAACCAAATTGTGGTGTACACATACAATGAAATGCTACTCAGCAATAAAAAGGAATCAACTATTGATACACATTATGTGATTGAGTCTCAAAATAGTTATACTAAAAATATTTATATTAATAATGAGTCCCCCGGCCAAGATGGAGGCATAGGTAGACACACTGTGCCTCCTCGTACAACCAAAAGAAGGACAACAACAAATTTTAAAACAAAAACAACCAGAACTGACAGAAAATTGAACTGTATGGAAGTCCGACAACCAAGGAACTAAAGGAGAAACTTTCATCCAGACCGGTAGGAGGGGCGAGACGGGCCGGAGAGGACTCGCGCGCGGTGGCGGCTGGCGGACCGGGAAAGGCGTGGCCAGCCGGGAGAGCTGGCGGACCGGGGAAGGGCGCAGAAAGCGGGAGAGTTGGCGGCTGCGGACCGGGAGTCCCACTCCCTTGTGCGGATAAACCGGGAGGAACAACTGGGGAGCGAGACAGACGCCGCAACCCAGAGTTCCAGCCCGGGGAAACAAAGCCTCAGAGCCTGTGATTGAAAACTCCTCTGGGGGTTGAGATCGGGGCAGCGGGAGAAACTCCCAGCCTCACTGGAGAGCTCGTAGGAGAGACCCACAGGGTTCTAAAGCGTACATAAGCCCTCCCACCCGGGAAGCAGCACCAGAATCAGCACCAGAGGGCCCAATTGGAGTGGGTCACGTGGGTAGTCACTGAAAACTTGCAGAGAGCGGAGCAGGCGCCATTGTTCCCTCTCGGACCCCTCCCCCACCTACAGCGTCACAACGCAGCAGCGTGGGTTGCCCCGCCCTGGTGAACACCTAAGGCTCCGCCCCTTACTACGTAGCAGGTGTGCCAAGACAACAAAAATGGCCCAAATGAGAGATCAGATCAAAGCTCCAG
>VMDR010006682.1:0-44193 GCA_007922815.1 Macrotus californicus
AGGAAGGAAGGAAGGAAGGGAGGGAGGGAGGGAGGGAGGGAGGAAGGAAGGAAGGAAGGGAGGGAGGGAGGGAGGGAGGAAGGAAGGAAGGAAGGGAGGGAGGAAGGCAGGCAGGCAGTAGGCGGAGGAAGAAAGAGAAACAAAACACAAAACATCTAGGGTACTTTGATATAAAGTGCAAGAAAGAGGGCCACAACTTCTAGAAGAGTTTATAGCAAAAACCAAGGAGACCCAGACAGAAAACAGGACCTCTCCTAGTTCACCTTCTAGACCGCAGGTCCTACCTCCACACTTGCCCGTGGTTTGGCCACTGCTCTGCCCAGAGTCTGTCTTCACACCACAGGGCTATGGAGCCACCTTGCTGATGCCACCAGGTACTCTGAGCCTATGCACTTCTCCATGCATTCACTTCTTTCTGCAGCTGGTCCCATCTCGCAGTCAAGATTTTCCTTGTTTTAAGTAGATTGTACATCCTCAGTTCTGGAATGGGGAAGAGTGTCCAACCTCCATCCCACAGGTCAGAGGGACACCTTGACCTGGCTCCATCCAGTCGCTCCTTGGTCCTTCCTTGGCTATCCATAGGAAATCTCCTTTCCCCATGAATATCCATTTTTGAACTTCCAGTCTGAGTATAAGGGGAGGCAGAATGAGTCATGCTTCAGATTATTCTGAGCCATGAAAAGGGGCATCTCCACTCAAAGAAAATGGGATACATATTAATGTCAATAGTGATGGGCAGGCACTGAGATCCTCATGTGAGTGCCAAGAAAAGGATAATCACTGTAGATCTCTGGCTCAGATGCCATGCAATGCCACCTTGGCTCACACCAATGGTAACAGTTGATAGTTTTGAGGGTTGTTGCTCAAACTCTAAATCAATGAGCATCTGTGAAAACAGGTGTTCCCAGTGCTAAACGTCCCACATCTGAGGATGTTGGGGTTGAACTAGGCAATGGTATGTCCATATTAGGGCAATGGCATGCACTGAGGTCCCAGCATTTTTGTCACTAAGGTAAGGGCACATAAGGCTGTTATTACCGTTCTCAATCCATCTCAAAAATGAGGAAGAATTACCCTCTGCACTTTTATATTATTGCCATTTTCATTCAAAATCTTTAAATCTATCTTGTTCAAAGAAACAATCTTCAAAACTTGGTCTAATACCTGATTCTATTCTTCAAAGACAGAAAAAAATCCTTGGATAATAGAGGGCCTATACTTTTCTCATATTTAGTTCATAACCTCGGCCATCACAGGCCCTCACAATCCACTTACCCGTCCTCATTTTACATTAAAATTAAAATACTTAGCCTTGAGATTGTCCTGAGCCACAGAGGACTTTGTACCTCAGGCCCTCCCACCTGCATCTGTTTCCTAGCCTCCCACACACTCCACTGCACAGGCCTTAAATCATCCCGCACACCCTGCTCTTGTACCTGCCAACATCATCCACTGTCTAAATGCAGCTAGCAGCTGTTTATTTACAATTAGATCTGCCAGCTGGAAAGCAAACATTCTACATTACCGAATCAATCAATGTTACAGGGAGAGAAAAAAAAAGCAGGTACAGCATGAAATGGAGGACAGGAACATTACATTATATTGCAGCTGTCCTTGTCCAATGCCATTAGATGTTCTCAGCACCAAGAATTAATATAAAGACAGTCTATGATCAGCTGTCTGCTACTCACAGATTTGATATCTAAGAAATACAGCCCACTAGAGGTAAAGATTTGGGCCTTGGCAGGCCATTGTTTCCATCTGATGACATGAATAATACTGTCCTAGGGGTGATTCTCTGTCATGGAATCAGGGCTTCTGCCCTACACTATGTTTACCAATTTTATTTCCTCTTTTATTCAAGTAGCGATTAGGACTGAATCACACATATTGACACTGGGCTTTCAAAATAATGTCATATTACCAGGTAGATTGTTCGGGGGCACCTTCTCTTTTTGGAAAACGCAAATAACGAGATTATACAGATCATAAAGTGGCCCTGCACAAGTACCCTCCCATTTTCATTGATTTATTTCTTTACTGATGTTCATGACCTTGATTTGAGTTTGGCTACTAATTCATAAAGCACAAGTCAAAACACATTCACCTGATGGAGTCCTCAGACTTAGTAGAGCAAAAAAGGGTCACAGTTTGGTAAGAATGCAATGACAAAAGCAGAAAAACATGGCTGGGGCTTAAAAACAAATGCTCACACTGCTGAGGTAAGAGTCGTGCTGAGCAAGGAAAGGCTGCTCATCACAAAATGACAGAATCTCACCAAACCCGAGATTCCACCATACGGCCCAAAATTCTTAACCCACAAAAATTCCTTATGAACGGGTTCATACTTGTTAATGCTCCTAAAACCCACTGAAGTTTGAGCAGCATATCAAATAAATCATAAGTGTCATCTCTGACCCTGCTGTGCTTGATCTGAAGATTTCCCCCCTGTGAGCTGGCTCCTGATGGGAAACTCTACTGCCGTTGATGTACAAGGTCTGTCCAGAAGGTATCCAGCCATGTAATATGAAAAATGGGGACATTATTGAAGAAGATACAAGATACAAGAAACGTTGCACATAGGACAATGGCACCTCAGTCCCCTTCCAACTAGGCACACTGGGACCTCACACAGTTCTCCCAATTGTCATTAGCTGCTCCATCGTATTTTCCTGAATTTCATCAATGGTGTGAAATCTGTTTCTTTTCAAAGGTGATTTTAGCTTTGTGAAAAGCCAGAAGTTGCAGGGCACCAAATCCAGGCTGTAAGGCGGCTGAGTCACCTGGGTGATTGGATGTTTTGCTCTGCACCCCACAAAACATGATGCATGAGCAGGGACATTGTTGTGATGCAGCTGCCAATCACCAGTTGCCCACAGCTGCAGCCACCTGAATCATCCAAATAGTTTCCATGGAGTAATGTTCAAGCTTAATGCATAATTTAATGCAGATTCATTGCTCTACTCGCTCAGCCATTTTGGATGCGACAGCCACACGGTACACATGCTCACTCAACAGTGTCTACCGCCCCCACTGACTAGTACAGTGAAGTCGTCACTGTTCACAAATGCACATTCCAGTCCACTCTCCTTGGCTGCCCGGTTACAACAACATCGTGCAAACCATTCTTGTTATATTAACAATGGCTGGACTTTTTCCGGACAGACCTCATAAATACAGAAACACCTGCTGTAGCCACTGAAAAGCTCATTGGACACATGCAGCCAAGGCCACTGCAGACCCCCTCTGCCCTCATGAGAAAACATTCTGGCAGTCAACAAAAAGACAATAAAACCTGGAGAGCTTAAGGAATCAAGAAAAGACCATGAAGGCCTTCTGGAAAATAAGTTAGACACTCTCAGCCAGGTCGTGGGACTGGCCGTTAGTGGATCCAGAGCCTTTAGTAAGAGCTTCCCATTTTCCATATCAAGGTTTGGCTTAACACTGCAGGCCCAGACTCCACCCTTTCCAGCTAACAACCTCGACCCCAAGGGTTGGCCAAAAAGTTTGTTTGGTTTTTTCTGTAAGATGGCTCTAGTAGTACTTATTTCTCTTTAACTTTATTCAAGACAATTTTGTTAGATGTATTGTGACAGCTGTCACATCAGTGTGCATTTTAAAAAAACATCAAAATTAGTGAATTTTTGTATAGCCATTTTAATATTGAAGATGGAGGAAAATAAGTGACATTTTTGCCATATCATGCTTTATTATTTCAAGAAAGGTAAAAACGCAACTGGACTGCAAAAAGAGATGTGCGCAGTGTATGGAGAAGGTGCTGTGATGGATCAAATGTATCAAAAGTGGTTCATGAAGTCGCGTGCTGGAGATTTCTCACTGGATGATGATCCACGGTCAGGTAGACCAGTTGAAGTTGATAGCAATCAAATAGAGACATTAATTGAGACCCATCAATTTTGTTCTACTATTCAGGAGATAGCTGCCATACTCAAACTATCCAAATCAATAGTTTTTGGTGAAAATGAACAACGTGTCATTTATTTTACAGAAAAAGCTACACAGACTTTTCGGGCAACCCCATACATTTCCACTACCTGGTTTGCTTAATGCTCCAAAGCAGCCTATAAACCCTGAGCTTCCCCAAGTGCTCGGGAGAGGATGTGGTTTAAGATTATAAGCAAACACTGGGCAATAGCTGAGTCGAAGAGGCATATGTATAAACCCACAGAAGGGTCAGACTAAAGGGAAGGC
Source organism: Macrotus californicus (assembly GCA_007922815.1). Taxonomy (NCBI): domain Eukaryota; kingdom Metazoa; phylum Chordata; class Mammalia; order Chiroptera; family Phyllostomidae; genus Macrotus; species Macrotus californicus. The sequence goes on from VMDR010006682.1 coordinate 4,213, forward strand.
AATCAGACCACTGCAGGACCACTCTTGGTATGACAGGATAAGGTACCAAACTAAGGTGAGATAAAAATGGAAAGAATGGTATTCCAACAGCTCACCTATATTGGCCCCAAAGTGTGTGCCAGTCATTCGCCTCCCTATTCGTGGCAACAAATGTGAACATTTGCGGACTGGGATGAAGGCTTTTGCTCTCCCAACAGTTCACCAAGTACAAATTTTGTATGACCTCCTCCAAGTCATGGTATCACTTTGGTTTCTTTCATTTTCATCTTTTGTGTTGCACCTGGAAGAATCCCTCTTTTCTTTCTTATCACTTATAGTCATGTCCATTCCTCGCGACATCCAAGTAACAACATCATACTGATTTTGGATTATTTGGTAGAATGCAACAAAAATGGGTTCTGATAACTTCAGCAAAAAAATTAACTTTTGGGAAGGAAATGGGATAGTACATCAAATGGAAGGGCAAGGTGAGTGAGCAGATCTCAGGAAGGATGAAAACCCGTGTAAAGCTGGAAAAATAATGGACGGTCTGTTCAGAATCACCAAAAGAATAAGTCATGTCATTCTGCTTGGGATGTGATTTCCTAGGTTGAGATTCCCAAGGAATCCATGTGGAGTGAGGGAGAGGAAGGTCCCCAACGTTGGTACCAAAGGAAGGTAGGCTGCATGCTGGGCAGGCATCCCCACTGGCCGTCCATCACAGCCGTCCCTGGACGCGCTTGTACAAGCGGCAACGGCATGACGCTCAGAGGAAAAACATATCAGGCTCAGCTCTTAAAATGACAGGTCTATCCAACTGCTCCTTGTTTTATGGCTAAACACATTCTGCTCCACCACGTACTTTTGGTGCATTTTATCCCTCTCTTTATCATAAAGTTTCTCATTTCAGTATCTAACTTTCACACTGAACATTCACCTGGCTTTAATTCCCCACTCTTGCTCATTAAATAATTCTGATTGTTTCTATTTATTACAAAGAAAAACTGAGGTAAGCCTACAGGAAATGTCTTCAAAGGCGGGGGCATTTTCGACCCCATCAATGCTGCCCAACAGGACATGCTACAGTGATGAAAATATTCTATACGCGGGCTGTCAGAACACTGACCACGTGTGGCTACTGAGCACTTGAAATGTGACTGAGAAACTGAAGTGCATTTAATTTAAATGAACTTAAATATAAATATCCAAATGTGGGTAGTAGCTACCATATTGGACAGCACGGAATAGATATATACTCTCCAAGAGATTTCTCATTCTATTTATTTGAAATCGGTATTGCTTGTATGCCCTGCAGCACTCACATGTTCTGTGAAAGTGGGATGTACAGAGCGAAATTCAATATTTTTCTGAGAAAGTTAAAGGCAATTCTGTAGCCATTATATGAATAAGGCACAAAAAGACACCTTGTGGCTGAATAACTTGCATCACGTCACCCAAAATCTAACCTGTCCCCAGATAAATACACGAAGCTCCAGAAAGCGCTGAGATCTGGCTCTGGCCCGGCCTAGGCATGTGGCCTTGGGCACGCCCAGCTTCCACTCTCATTTCTTAAAAAAAAAGGGGGCTAGACTCGGTGCTCTCGGGTCCCTCCTCCAACTCCACAACTTCATTTTTGTTTTCTCCCCACTAGAGTCTGGAAGCTGCAGTGCAGAGTTGTCCCGCAAACATAAACAGCAGGGCCTGGAGCAAACAGGAGAGTGTGTCCCCGCCAACCACAGGACTGGGAATGCTAGCCCCTCACCTGGACATTCTGATTTTCCAAGGGACCTCAGAAATCCTTTTTTATCGTTGGAGTCTGAGGCAATTTTTAAGAAAATCTCTGTGAGCTAAGCAAAATTCATCCACGGCAGAGTGCAACATAGATTGCTTCGGGCAGATGAGAACTGAAAACCCGGGCACTCAAACTGTCCTTTCCAGTGACCTCCCCAAACCTTCAGGATTTCCTAACTTCCTCCGCACTCCCACACTGTTCTCAGTTCAACTTTGTATTTCTGCAATCTCCGTCTGGGATCCAAACGTGATCTACCTCAAAATGCTGATTACTAGATAAACCCATGATTGTGAAGGTGACTTTGTTTCTATTGATTGAAACAGAGAGAAAAGTTATCATAATGTGCCAGGGATAACTGACAGGTGCCCATCCCTCATGGATCTTTCATGAGGCTATGATAAGAATCCAACTATAAATGGAATTCAAGGTTTCTGTGATTTATGAAAATTTTTGTTTTACAGTAAGTTCATTTAATTTATTCCCAGATAAGATTGCAAATAATGACTGCCTAGGAAATTCTGATCTGCACTGAAGCAGTACTCAACTCCACAAATCTTACTGCAGTAAGAGATCATGAACACCAGGTGGCAGCATTATATCATTAAAGATGCTCAGAACTTGAAGTATTTTCATAAAAAATTGTCTTGGCATAATAATGTCAAATCAACCTACATTTCTTCTAGATCTCTTCTTAGCTGATTAATGTCTTTTGAATTTATTTTCAATCTATTATTATTATTATTATTATTATTATTATTATTATTATTATTATAAATCCATTACTACTGGAATGTTCAGAGTTACCACTACCTCTGGGGCTAAGTGATGTAAAATTGCACAAGGGAAATTTTAAATCACTTTTTTTAAGTAGTGTCCTTACTTATTATTAATCAGTTTGTGTTATAGGCTCCTGGGAGTGATGGATCTGCACTTTGTAAGAGAAATCCTGATGATTAAGATTCATGTCCTGGAATCCCAGAAGCACTAGACAGTAGCAGCTCAGGAGACAACTTAGATAATAAGCAAAGGCTCTCTTTTAACATTCAGGAATTGCACTTCCGTGTATTCTGGAAATAAAACCCAAATTTGAATCTCAACTGTAATGCTTAAAAAATCAGTCACCAGACAACTGGGAATCAAAGTCTCTTCTCCCGTCCCCCACTTCCACCCACCCTTCCACACTTTGTTTTCATTCCACCCTGGGAAACTGCCATCTCCTGGAAATTCAAACCAAAACATATTTTACTACAATAAAAAAACTCTGTGTGTGTGTATCTGTGAAAATATGTGTGTTTATGTGTATGCATGTATGTATCTATCATGCCATAATATACCCAAAAAGTAACAATAATTCCTTAATATCGTCAAATACCCAGAAAGGCTTCTAATTTTCACATATCCTACAAATCCTCAAAGAGAAACATTGATTTGTTGTACAACTTATTTGTGCACGCATTGGTTGCTTCTTACATGCCCCTGACCAGGGATGGAACCCCTGGCATATCGGGTCGACGCTCAAACCAATATGGCCAATTCTTTAAGAAAACAATTCTTTTAAAAAACGGGCTGAACAGGAAATCAGCAAGATGAAGCCCTCTCCCACCGGCAGGCCCCTCCACCAACAGCCACCTGTGAGAGCAGATGAGCAGCCATCCAGATATTAAGGAAGAAATTGATAGAAAAGATGACAAACTGTTGTCATTACTGGAAGCTGTGCGTGTGGATTGCAAAGCTCCTGTGTCACCTGTACGGGTAAAAGAAGCTGGAACACCTCAAAGCCAAAGGAGTTCGGACTGCCAGAAGGCCATGCCTTTGACATAGGTATGGAGAACATTCCCAAAGGCAGAATTTCCATTGTAGAAGCATTGATACTTCTCAACAGTCATAAACTTTATCCGGATACATGGACTGCTGAGAAAAAAGCAGAAGAATATCATCTAGAACAGAAAGATGTAAATTCCCTCCTCAAATATTCTTACTTCTGAAGTCAAAACCTTCCCTCCCGAAGACAAGAAAGCAATACAATCAAAATAAAGGAAATCTTGGAGTTACTTTTCCTATGTGTACTCCCTGTCCCTATGCCCTGTTTATTTTTTCATTTTTAGCTTTTAGGTTATATAAAATACCGAATGTTTAAAGTTCAAAAAAGATTAAAAAACAAAACAATTTTCAGAACCGTTCGCTCTCCCTGACCCCTCCCGGGTACAGAACTCCATCAGGCCGAAGTCCTCACACTTGGACTTGGGAATCCTTGTTGGGAGGCCCAGAGCCAAGGCCCATGGGCAGGTTTTGACTTGAGCTGTCTGACCCTGAGGGCTCCCTCCCAAAATAGAAAACAAATAGGCCTCCTCTCCCTTCTTAGCGGAGGCACAGAAGCAAGCCCCTGGCAACTTCAGAATAGCCACTTTTATCCAGATTCCAGCAATCATGAGTTCAAACAGAGAAACGTAAATTCTCAGAGCACCCTGATACAAGCTTAGTAATATTTTCATTGTAAAGAGGAAACGTATCTCTTCCCTTCTTTTATTCTCTTTTTATTTAGTGAAGCTATATTGAATCATTCAGCTCCTTAGAGACCCTACCAGCCCGTAGAAAACCTGAAGAAAGTCAGGGTCCCTCCGTCCATAAGGAAAGTCTGCCTGCACCGACACGGAGAGGGCACATTTTCAGAGGATGTGGGGATCAGCCGTGCTGGGCCCCACAGGGAGGTGCCCGGGGCGCGGGTGGAACCTGTGTGGCTGGGCCGGGGGTCAGTGCAGGCACACAGTCAGCCCAGCCGAAGGCCGCCCACACTCCCTCCCCACCGCCTGCTGGCTGCGCCCCCTCAGCTTGTTTCGGTTGCCGTTTTCCTTTGTATAGTTTTGTTTTCTGCACACAAGGACCTAGGGGACCCGCGGTGTGCCTGAAAGGGTTCTAGGTACTTCCGCTGCAGCATCTCTGCCACAAGCCTTGGCCGCGAAAGTTTTCACCGCATAACTAATTGACCACAAAATGATTTTGCTGTTAAAAAATAAATAAAATAAAATAAAATAAAATAAAATAAAGAAAAATAAAAGAGATATTAAAAAGGCTATAAAATGTAAGACTTTGCTGCCAAATACCTGTATTTGCATACATTTGTAATGTGTGTAGATTTGCAGCAGTGCTGTGCGAATAGCCCATGTTATTTTGTGGGTTGTACCTAAGCCCTTGTCTCCGTGCTGTGGGAAACAGTGGTTGGATTCTGTGCCACCAAAAAGGGCCCCAGCCACCCGTCCCCTCCCACTGTACTGCGTCTCAAGATGAGAAACCAGCTCTTGCGGCAAATGATCGTCATCTGCGAGAAATGCTATTTTAAGACCACCGTCACATCTATTTATCCCTGTACAGACCAGTATGAGAGCAAAGATTTATATACAATGTAAAAGTTCCCACCTCTGTAAGAACTTTGTCAATGGGAAAATGACACTAAACTGACATCTACTTTAAATGCGTTAAGTCGGCCAAAGGTGACTGAGCCATCGGTAAAGAAAAGAAACTAAACAGAAGTCAACCAGTCATTTTATGTTTTTATGACAAAATTGCCTTGCAGCCAGTTAGCTAGGCAGCAAAGACTCCACGGTGAGAAGAGCAGAATGCTCTGAGGGCCAGGGCAGAAAACCCGGCTCAGAAAAGCAAGCAAGGAAGTCAAGGCCAAGTCCAGGCTGTTGGTTTTGCCGTGGGTGGAATGATGGGGCACACATTCTGCCCGGCAACTGGGCAGTTGACAAAGAGACTTCAATTCTAAACGTGCCAGGACCTGGCAACCCACCTTCTAGAAGTTTGGCCTGAGGAAATCACTGTGACCATGCAGATGACATCACTCAGGGGACAGGCACGAGAAGTGAGAAATAAACTGCCGGATGACGATGGCACTATCAACCCGACTGTGGTGTGTCCATGAAACTAAATAGTAGCCAGCCTTTTCGATGAGGTTGATAAGGCTGGTGATGGCGCTGACATCCATGTGGTGTGCTGCATGGGAAACCAGACTTGGGTCTGATAAGGCTGGCGATGGCACTGACATCCATGTGGTGTGCTGCATGGGAAACCAGACTCCGAATAGCCTACCCCACGTGGCCGTATTCTGATGACGACCGTTCTGGTAACACTTCCCAAAGTGCTGTCCACAAAACGGCTGATAGTGAAGCCTCTGGATTATGGGATTGGAATTGGTTTTATGTTTTGTCCACTTTTCTTTTGTTTCTTATTTTTCCTTATCTGTATTTTTCTACAATAAAAATATATTGATTATATAATAAAGAAAAATTAATAAATAGCTTCCAAACATAAGTACAGCCTGAGGATCCTTACTCATTAAAGCCAATGACTGACCCAAAGAGACAGAAAAGTTTGAAAGTCACAGAGGTATGGCATCTGTCAGGCAGGAGCACCCACAAGGGGACAGAAACCGAAGCAGGACCTGTCCCAGTGTAGCCAGGCTTCAAGGTGGAGGCTGGCCCCAGCAGGGACAAATCCTAGGAGCCACAGGTCCTCTCAGGGACCCGAGATGCTGCAGGTAAACAGGGAAGGTGACACTGACACCCACCCAAGCACCCCACTTTCTCCTTCCTCTAAAGTGATTCTTGACATATAAACTCTCCTCGTATGAAGCTGATAATAAAATGAATCCAAGTTTCCATAGATTTATAAAAGGGCTCCCAAAGTCTTGGCCTGGGAAAAGGAACATCTTTATTCTCACACGCACATCCCTGCCCCAGACCAGAGAAAGCCGTCACAGGTGTGCAGGAGAGAGCTTGGTCCTGTCCCAGACAAATGAGATCAATAACAGGCTCAAGCTTGGCTGCCAATGGTGATTTTTAAAAAGGAAATTTGAACTTGTTCCTTTGTAAGTTTGATCACTTTCAACTCAAATACATGTTAATGTCAGAACAGATTCCTTATATTTGTGAGCCACAGTTGGTTTTTCTCTTATAATCCATGTTTCTAGTCTTTTCTGCCCTTCCACACTGGGCTACAGAGCTCTAGACTATGTTTTCAAAACACCATCTCCGCAGAGACGCCTCGCACACCCCTCAGTGGCACGGTCTGCTTTGTTAAAAACAAGAATTCTTCATTTGCATGACTGAAAGACTATCCTTTATGGCAAGATCATCTGGGACCAAAAACCCAGTATCAATGTTATGGGTACAGTCTTCTGACTTACATTTTGAGCTCCCATTTTTGCCAAGATGGTAAAAACTCAATTTTCATGAATTTGGAATTCATTCCTCTTCATTGCTTGTATCTAAGTTTGGGGGAGTTTATATATAAAGCCAATGCCGTGAGAAGTGTGCTCCACGGTTCTTGTCATCATCTATAAGGTGTCCCCCAGGCTGCACCCAGCTGCACCGAGGGCTGAGCAGATCATGCCTCCATGGGTTACATCTCGTGGAAACCCTAACAAAGGGAGTTCACCAACTTTGTGCCAATGACATTTTCCCCTGAAGCAAACGTCACGTGGCCTATCCAAGGCTGATGAATTCAATGAGTGAGAGAATCTCTGCCACACATGGGGTGGGCGGGGGGGGGGGGGCGGATCATCCCATTGATTCTATAACTAGTACCTCTCATTTTCTTACATGTGAATTTACCCTAGCTCTTTTTGCAACAGAAAGCTAATTGTAACCCATCTTTATTCAATTCTCTTAAACCTTCCTTTTTTTTTTTTTACATTTTAGTGTTTCTAAATTACATGCCATAGAGTGTAATTAATTCAGATTTAGCATGTACTTATCTGGCTTTAAGTCAGTTTGGTCTCTATGCTATCTTCCCAATTAAATGTGTTATTTCCAAGGTTAACACTATGGTCTTTATAGGACATTTTTGTGCCTCTTTTCTCCTTTAGTCCACATGGTAGTAGGTGCTCAGCAAGTGCAGGCCACCCTATGTTTCCCTGGCAGCAACAGCAGCACTGAAGCTGCTATCAAGGGCACGGACCAGTCTGGGTCCCGAGTGCTGGGTTTGAACAGCAGCTCCTCCACTTCCTAACAGGATAACCTTGAGCTTATTACTCACATAACCCACGCCGTGGTCTCCTCTTTTGTAGAATGAACTAATAATAGTTCCTGTCACATTGACTAGTTTGAAGGATTAAATGACTCAATGTATATTAAGCACAGAGACAAGTATGTGGCATAAATATAGGCTATTTTTAAGATTTCCATTAAGTCAGGTTGTGAAGCAGACCATTGGAAAGTGAATCGTGTTTTCTCACGCTGTTCTATAAAGTACTATGCACTTATATAGGGTATTTTTTCAGGGGAGGTGGACTAGGGAGGGTTTTTTGTTTTTGTTTATTTGCTTGTTTGTACAAGGACTGGCATCAGATGACTAGTTGCTAGACCAGTGAAATTCTATAGAAACAAAAATAGAGCAAAGGTAAACCTTTGTAATTAATCAAAAGAGTAATATAACTCCCTCCATATTAGTACACCAGCCAAACTACTACTTCTGAAAGCTTCGTCTTAAGAAATCTTACTTGGGTACCTATTCGTACAAGATGGCAGCGCCCATACATACAAGAGTGTCTAAATACAAAAAGACCCACATGAAGGATAAGCCAAATAATGGTGCATGTCCTCACTTAACAGCACATCTCCAGAGGGTAATCCTCACGTATTTTCTACAGCGTTTACTGGCACAAGAAGAGGGATTACCCTTTTCCCAAAGACCTGAAGGAATTACAATTTGCAAGATTTATTTCTTTGATACTCTGGATACCGACACTCTCAGGTTTGCAAGGTATAGTGTGGGAGGTTTCTTTTCTTCTGAAACCTCCTACAAAAAAGTCACCAATCAGAGCCCAGCCAAGTGCTTCTCAGCCAGGTAACTACCTACCTGTGGGTTGATTTAAAACCCTTCCAAAGACAACCCTCTCTGCTGTGCAGAGGCCTTCTCACCCCTAGGCATTCCATCCGTCATCCTTAGCTTTTACTGAGAAAGAAGTGAGCCATTCTCCTCTCCCCAAAGATCAAATCCACTGCGTTCAGGACAAATCGCCTCCTGCTTAGAAGCTTTAAAACACAATGTGTACTTCTAAGTCTCCATGAAGATACATCGCTTCAAAAGCCACAAAACAGAGGTCCCAGAGACATCTTTGGAGTGACTCCCAGTTAGGGTGCAGGCATAAGAGGCTTCTGTGGCCTTGAATCAATCCCCTTAAAATGCTCCTCCAAGTTCTCTGCAGGCTGTGCTAGCCAGCAGCCTTGGCAGGCCAAGGAAGGGCCAGCCAGTGGAAATGACTTGCATCTCTGATATAGCAACAGAACAATGACATGATTTTTTTTTTCCTTAAAGGAAAATAATTCTACATGCCTTTCATATACTATGTTCATGGGGGAAGACCAAATGACAGCATAAAATGCTTTCCACAAAAGAAGTAATAATAATTCTCTTTACTCAGCCCTTAGGGGGAAAGTGCCTAAGAGTATTCTATCAGACAAGGAGATACTCAGAGAGATATTAAGGTCCATAAGAGCCCAAACCTCCACTCGATGAAGTGCAATGGCACCACTTTAAAGGACAGATACACCATTGGAGGACAGCTCTCTCTTTTCTCCCAGAACCTCAAAGTGGTGTGCAACCCAGTCAGAGGTCTTCACAACATCTTTACGGAAAAGCGAGGGGCGGTGAGGTATGGAGATGCCGAGCAATCTTCAAAAGACCACTCAGCAAGACAGGGGCAGATAAGGAAGCGGCTTTTCTGATTCTGACAGCTACATTTCATTTTATCCAACACAAGAACTCATCCTGGGTGCCCAAATAGTAGATGACCACACTTACACAGCTTTTTTCTTTTTTAGGAAGACCAGCTGGAAATGCAATGTGGAAAAGCAAAATATCATTTTAACATGAGTTTTTATTGTCCTTAAGGTACTCCGAGCCACCGTGATTCCTCGTGCATCTGGGGAGCACAGACTCAGGTCCAGTGCTTTTCATACCTGGCTCTGGGGGGCCCCTTTAGAGAGCACTGGCGGAGTATGAACAGCCCAATGGAGCTTTTCCACCTGACTTCAACCAGAAGAGCTCTAAGATTATCTGCTCCAGGGGGTCTATGATTTTTAAACATAGTTTTTAACAATCTAGTCTAATCCTACTCCTTTAAAAATGAAGTGACAGAAACATAGAGAAGTTAAATAAGCAGAGAGAAGTACTGGTAAAAGAATAAGTGGCAGAGCCCTGGCTGGTGTGGCTCAGTGGATTGAGCACTAGCCTGTAAACCAGAGGGTTGCTGGTTCTATTCCCAGTCAAAGCATCTGTATGGGTTGCAGGCTGAGAGGCAGTCCATCGATGTTTCTCTCACACATTAGTGTTTCCCTCCCTTGTTTTCTTTCTCCCTTTCACTCTCTCTAAAAATAAATAAATAAAATATATTTTTAAAAAAAGAATGGGTGGTGGGAATCAATAGGTAAAGCACGCAGCCAATGCCTGGAATCCAAAGAATGAAAGGAGGTGAACCTGGACTGTCCCAGGACCAGAGGACGAGCACTGGTAAGAGGTGATTCCTCGTGAGCACAGAATACAAACCCGAAACAGACTTTGTTCATCGGCTTCGCATTGGTCCCCCTTGCTCTGAGCATCGCTGTCTTCTGTAACAGTAAAGCAACGAATGGCAGAATGACCTTTCGTCATGAATACGTTTATCCTCCTGCAAACTAATCTTCTCCTTTTCTTTCAATTCTAAACCTCTCTGCCTTTCCTTGGATACCTCTTCAAACCCCAAACCTTCGGTGCATTTTACTCTGAATTAGTAAAATCAATTTGGCGCCACGCAATTGCGTGTAAATTGTTTCATCCAAAATCATCAACTCAATCTTGCACCTGTGGCCAATTCCATTTTGTGAAAAACTCAGGAAAGAACACTTAAAATAACACAAGAGCTAATATAAGACAGCGAGTTCCCTTCATCTCCTGGAACAGTGGAATCAGATGAGACAAGAAATCACGGCGGAAAAGGTCCTCAAGAGGCCAAACCAGCACCACCCTCTGAGGGCACACCCTCAGACTCTGAGAGTAAGAAGCAAGTTGAAAAGCATGCAGGGATCAACTGTAACATGCTCTTTAAATACAATTGTGCCCCTTCCCTTCTCTGTCCAATAATCCCATTTCTACATTCTGTCCCCGCACTCTTACTTTCTGTTTCTCTTTGTTGCCTGTCGGCCCTTCTCGGTGCTCCTCTCTGTCCTGCATACCCCCTCTCATCCTGAAATGCCAGGTGGCCCACTAGGTTTCATAAGGGTCGGAATATGGAAAAAAAAACATTTTTCTAAGCTCCCACGTACTATATTCCTAACTGGGCATCTGAGTTGCTTTTTCCAAATTACCCAAAAGCCTACTAGCACGTAAATATTATTGTTACCATGTAGTGTACTGTATATGCTCTCAGTGTGTTTTCTGTGTAGACAATAGATAGATAGATAGATAGATAGATAGATAGATAGATAACCTTATTGCTCATGTTTCTTGTAAAACTTGTTATTCGACAATATCTTCTGGCTATCTGCCTATAGCATTAAAAGAGATCAATATTATCAATATTATTGCTTTCATGATTTTTCAGCATCCCATTATCTGATGCAATAAATTATTTAAATCTAGGATGAATTCTGCCCTCTGAGAAGTTGCTTCCTTAGGCTAGATCAGAGTGTCGATTATTCCAACAATTCCTAACCGACCTCCTCGTCTGCTTTCCCCTCACTACCTACAACCCACATCACGGCTGACCTTCCCTTCCTAAAACACAGTGAGGGCCACGCTACTCCCATTTTTACGTCCTTCTACTATTCTTCAGGTAAAATCCAAACTCTTCCCAGACCCACCCAAAACCTGGCTCTGTCCCAGGTTTCCTGCTCCATTCCCACACCCCACCCCCATCCCTCTGGGTAAGTTACGGACTTACCACACTTCTCACCCTTTCCTTCTCACTCTGTGGAAAATCAAGCCTCTGTGCTTCCCTTCCTGCCTGTGATGCCCTTCCTCGCCCTGTCTACCTGGCAAATTCCCACTCCTCTGTGAAGGCCCTGCTCTGTGGCCTTCCATGCCACCAGAAGAGTTAGTTGCTTTTCTTCTCTGTGTGTGAAGCATTTCTATATTTCTACACAGTGGCACTTATACTGTTATAATTTTTATGTCTATGTTTTTCTCTCCCACAATTCCAGCTTTATCCCTAATGTTTTGTGCAGTAATTGCCACTTGATGAATAAGTCAATCCCTCAATCTGTGCGCTGGGTTTACAATGAGATGGGATAAGGCGTTCGGCTCGGCCTAAATTCTGGGTCCCGTGAAGAACTGTACTTTTCACCCATCACAGGTGTACCCCTGCTTCATCAGCAGCCATTAAAATTGCTAATCTATTTTCCCCTAACTTCCAGCTTGATGGGAACAGCCCAGATATGCAGAGGATAGAGTCTTAAGGACACTGTCATTGATATTATTCCAACTCTTTCTACTGGCGGGAGGGGACGATGAACTCAGGCCTTCCGTCTGGCAACCTATTATGGTCTACACACCTCCTGGGAGAGGCACCCATGTGGGAGCCATCAGCACTGCTTTGGAAAACACTAAAAGTTGTGTGCAGAAAACACTAAAAGTTCGCCAACAACATATAACTAACATTTAAATGTGAATTTTGGCAAATGTGAAATATTTCATTAATTTTACCAGTCCACTTCCTTTGCCTTCCCCTTCCAAGAGAGTATACACAACTTTCTGCTGAACAGAATCAACCAAGAAACAGCCAATGACATAGTCTTGCAGGTGTTTCCAGGACACAAACAAAAAAGCAGAGGTGGGTAGAGGTGCCTAGATAACAGGGGTTTCAGCGATATGGCATCAGTGTGTATTTTTCAGTTTCCTCTTAGGGCTTCTTGGTTTTAATGGAGCACGATGATTCTTTTTTCAATAAAACACAGCCCTCCAGCACCGCAGTAACAATCGTGGCATGTTCTGCTTTGTTTTGAATTGTTCTCCTTCTGTTTCTGATTGCCACCGACTTACTGGATGTTTGACCTCCTACGTGAGGTTTATATGGAGACTGAAACCCAATAAAATCAAAATCAACACTGCAGCAAAGTAGCTCTGGAAAAAAAAAGCATTGCCAACTTAAAAATTCTTTTCTTAACAAACCCCTGGAGATACCAAATCTCACACTGCCCTTGAAAGTGAAAGAGAGCCATTCCCCTTTCTGTCCCACTTTTTAAAGGACTGTGACAAAGAAATAGAAAAATTCACCAACCATAGGTGCACAGCTCAAAAAGTCCTCACGAACCAAGCCCTCCAGCGTCCCTGGTACCTCCATCATAAGCACACCCCTAGAGCCCACGTACACCCAGGCCACAGCCCTGGTCACACTGCAGGTTAGCGCTGCCTGATGCCCAGCTTTACATCAGTGGAGTGCGCAGTGCATACTCTTCTGTGCCTGGTTTCCTTTGTTCCAAATTATATGGTGAGAGTTATCTTTGTTTTCACACATGGCTCCAGTGTGTCCACGGTCACTGTTACATAAAATCGCCTTTTGTTTTGTTTTGCTTTGTTTCAGGAGCATCCAGACAAACAAGTGTTCTGAGGAAAGCGGCTGAGACACAGGGACCCCAGTGTCAGGCTGTAAAGGCTTTACTCCAAAGAGGGAACAGTGAAGACGCTGACCTTTTGCAATAGCCTGAAGTCAATTGGGAAGGAGCAGCTGTCTGAGGAAAGGAATGGAATAGTGAGAAGAGCTCTGTGAGGTGAGCCAGAAAAACAGCTTGGAAAGAAATGCCCAGAACCAAGTCAGGGATCTTGGTTCAAAAGAAAATAAGATTTGGCCTTCTGAAAAGATTTTGATTTAGGCTGCCTTTGCTCTCTTGGGCAAAATCTTTCTTTCTCTGCCTATGAAGGGCTGCCTTCAGGAGGCAGTTGCTCTGAAGGCAGCCCCCCTGTTAGGGAGCAGGTCTTGCCGCACAATACTGACCAAACAATTCTCACATAAAAAAGACCTTTGCAGCCTCTTTCTGCCTTTTTAAAATACAGGTTATCAAGAGTGCTCTTTGTAAGTTTGTGCTATTTCCATAAACATCAACTACCATTTGTGAAAGTTTATAACTTACAAAACTATTGTTACCAACTGATTCTGACATTTAAGATACTGAATAATTTTACTGGTGCTTGCATTTAAAACATAAATTATTTTATTTTTTATAAAGATTTTTATTAGTGCAATTATCAAAATGGTCCCAGAAATATTGACTGATTCCATATTATGAAAATGAAAATTTTCTTCTCCCTTAAAAATTAACTCAAATTCACAAAGTACTTTGACTAATTTTTTTAAACTTATTTGAAGTACTATAGTTTTTAAAAGATATTAACTGATTCCAGTGAATTTGAAAAATATTTATTCTGAGAATCTAAGCTTCCCCTAAGATCGTTCTAGTTACAAAAGGTTCACTAAACCTATCACAGATTTCAAGGATCCTGGCTTAAAACATTTATCAGGAACAAGAATAGAGGTGTTGGAATATTTACCAGGGTATTAGTAGGAGAGGAGTGATCTGTCAGGACATGGGTAGTCTGAATTCTAGTTTTAAAGCCAAACTCAGATATAAGAGGACACCCAAAGTTCATTTCACTAAAATATACTATAATAAATTAAAAGTGGTCATAAATTATTTCAGCTTCTTCTGTAATGGGGTAGAGAGCATAACCCCACAATCTTTGATTGGGGGAAAGGAAGAGTGAATCGTACAGCCTTTAGGATACACTGCGTAACAATGACAAGTTAATAGCCTTGTCTTCCTGAAGAGAAGAGGGCTGGGGGTGGGGGATGTTGCTCATACTGCTTGAGAGGCCGGGGGCGCATGCCCACCCCAGACACCTGTGCATTGCTGGGAACTTTTGCCCTGACTAAAGATGGCAGCCTAAAGAGGGTAAAAGATACTGGGGAAATGGCAAAAATGGTAGACACTAACACATCACAGGAGGGGCTGATTATGAATTCATGCAGGAAGTTCCAGGCTAAGCATTTAAATTAGGGCTGGCTGAAAGAGAGGAGAGAGAGCCATGAGGTCCGGAGTGAGAGAGAAGAGGTCTGACTGGAGAAGGTGGCGGCAGAGCTGATGGAGCTGCTAGGGACCTGCCTAGCCACCCAGATTCATGAGAGATGCCTGGAGCTGAACTGTGACTGGGAAGGCTGAGCTGCAGACTCCTGCTTTCCTGAAAGATGGTACCTCTGACTGGCATATTCTGAGACTGGCCCAGTTTGGTGAAAGGCAGCAGGACTGTGTGTTTTGGGGTGCTTTTAAAGGGAGTGGAACTTACCAGCAGAAATGTGCCATTTATTCTAAGTCTTGTATAACCTTTAAATAAGCAATCCCTCTTCTTTTTCACCAGACTCTTGCACTGGGAGCCATGCTTCTTGGCAGCAGGCACTCAAACCCCACACTGTTCCAGAACAGCAATGGCAGGGTTCTCTCACACTTCCATTGACAGACTGAGTCTGTTTCCTGACCACGTGAGTTACCCTGTGACTGCTATGACCAACAGGATGAGGGGAAGTGATGTGTGACTGACTCGGGCTTCAAGAGCCCTTCCAACTTGGTCCTCACACTCCTGGACCCGCTGCCTCTGTGGGCAAAAGCCTGATGTACACTTCAGGGGGAGGGTACTTCGTGGAGCAAAGACACGCTCTCTTTGCTGAAGTTCCTGCCTGGATTGTTAATATTACATGTCAACTTGACTTACAGATGCCTGGAGAGCTGGTAAAACATTATTCCTGGGTGTGTCTGTGAAGGCATTTCTGGAAGAGATGAGCATTGGATTCGGTAGACTGAGAAAACAGATCTGAGTGCACCGCTGTGCGTGAGCATCGTGCAATCTATTGGGACAAAAAGGTGAATAAAGGGAAAATTCTCTCTCTCTTTAAGCCAGGATGTCCATCTTCTCCTGCTATTGGGCATCAGGGCTCCTGGTTCTCACTCTTCACACTTGGACTGAATTGTACCATTGGTTTTCCTGGTTCTCTAGCTTGCAAACAGCAGTTTGTGAGACTCAGGCTCCATAACCATATGACCTGATTCCTATGATTGATTAGAAAGATAGATAGATAGATAGATAGATAGATAGATAGATCGATCCTTTTGGGCCTGGTTCTCTGCAGAACCATAGCTAATACAATGACCAACAAACCTCCAGAAGACAAAATCTACCTGAATATACCTCAGGTAAGAGCAGCAAAAGAACTGCCTAGCAGAGCCCAGCCCAACTTTATGAACAGATTGTTGATTTAAGCCACTGCATTTGAGAGAGGCTTGTTAACACAGCAAGAGGTAACTGCGACAGGCACCCAGAACACATTTATGACACAAACCAATTCAGTCAGGAACACTGGCTATTATAATTGGGGTCTTACTATCAAGTCTCCAATTTTAAATGTCTACAGCACTTTTCTGCCTGGTCTGGGCCCAATTTATTTTGAATTGGGACAACTGTAATTGACTCCTGATATCTGTGTCTGCCCCTACTGCTTCCCACACCAAGCTAACCTCCATGTTACCACCAAAGTACTAGGATCCTAGTTAAAACTCTCCCTGCCACCACTCCTTCCTTCCTGGATCTCCAGGGATTACCGACGTTCTCCTTTCAGACTAAATGTACCTCAATTCGACTTACCCGTGGCCAGAGTGTTCTTTCTGACAAACTTACTGCAAGACAACCAGAAACATCTCCTCGAGAGCCAGCTGATGTAGGATTACATTTTTAAAGGACAACCAGAGGAGCTTTCCATAATCTCCAGTGACCAAAATTAGTGTCATCAGTAATGGGACAGATCAGCAGCCTGTTTCTTGATCTGATGCACTGAGAACACAAAATCACTCTTCGCTAAAAATATAGAACCTGAACTTAATCGAGGAGAAACACCAGAAAACCCAAATGGAAGGGCGTTCTAAAAATAACTGCTCAATACTTTCCAAAAGAGTCCAGTGAAGTTCATTGAAAAACAAAGAGCGGCTAAGGGACGTCACAGACTAGAGACTAGGAAGACAGGATAACTAAGTACATTATAAGATTCTGGATTGGGTTGCAGACCAGGAAAGGGGCATCAGTGGAACGACTGGAAAATTTAAATAAAGTCTACGTATCAAGATTAGTCCTGTGTCGGTGGTCATGTGAGGTTCATCACTGGGGTAAACTGGATGAAAGATACATGAAAATTCTTGGTATTTTTGCAACTATTTTATAAGCCTGAAATGACTTTTGTAAGTCTTCAAAATGAAACGTTAAAATGTTTTAATTAGTTCTAAATGTCTTAATTATTCAAGTCAACAGGATAGAAGATGGACAACTGAAGATGACCCTTGAAATTAGATCACAAATAATATCTGTCAACTTTGTTGGATATTGGCTGGTTAGAGCAATAATTCACAACACTGATTTGGGCCCCCCCCCCACCGCCCCATCTCTCCCCACACACAACTTCTCATCCTCTTTTGATTTGAATGTCACAAAATCCTCAGAAAATTTCAAAGTAGTGTTAGTCAAAATTCACTTTGATTTTAAGTGTAAAATAGCCTGTATAAATACTTTTCACAAAGGTGAAGGGAGAGGAGAGGGGTAATCATACAGACAAGCGGCTAATTTCCAAAGACACAGCTCTGAGCTTTAAAACAATCAGTAAAGCAGAATCATCTGGGAAACTTGTTTTTTAAAACTCTGACACCCAAGCCGCACGTAAATCTATAAAAGCAGGATCCATGAGACTAGAGTCTTTTGTACAAGGTCACTGAGTGATTCTAAGGCAGACCAGGAAAGTTGGAGAGAAGACGGTCTCTAATGTAAGACTCACTAACCACTAGGTGGTGCCAGGTTATCAAAGATGGAACGTTCCGTTACACAGGCATTTCCCTTTAGTATTCAGTATACTCATTTCCTCTTTTTCTCTCCACATCTACCCAAGCTTTTAGAAAGGGGTTATATCACACCAAAATAAATATGCTGCTCAGTATGAGTTCAGCAGTGGCTCCTTGAATTGAGTTCATTTTGACAGACAGGTTGGTTCTGAGGGACCCAAGGCACTGTCTCAGCACTGACTTTCCATGAGCATCTTCCTTTCTGGATGCAAATGCTTGAAAGAAGGAAACTCACTGGAAGTAGAGCCTCGTTGGCAATGAATGATCAGATGAGAGAGAATGAAGGGACACGTTCCTGGAAGCCGTATTCAACCATTTGTAGGTTTGATCCCTGCGCTTACCCCAAAACCATGAATTCAAAAACATACCAGAATCATCGGCTTATCCTGTTACAAACTCCCACTGCTTCAGTGCAAATGTACTTGACACCTTCTTTAACAATTTTATCCTTTCTTCTTTCTCATATTTTTTCACATTAAAAAACACTGTGTGGATGATAATCTCACTTCAGAATTTTTCTGAAGAGTGCATTTGTTAGAAATCTGTTTCATAAGCAACCTGACATGCGTTGAATGACTTTTCATTTTTAACTGTGCATTGAACAGAAATTGCTGTAAAGCTGAGCAAGACAAATAACACATTTATTCTAACGACCTTACAAATCTCTTATGAGAACTCTACACAGTAGATACAGCATTACATGCTAGCATGGAAATACAGGGCTGAGCAAAACAAACAACATAGAAGCTTTCGTGCACTTGCATTCTAGTTGGGAGAAACATATGAGGAGAAAAAAGGAAACAAATAAATTAACAAAATACTGACAGAGCGACAACTCCTTTTTAAAATAAAGCAGAGGCCTTTCAGATCAGGCCCTCCAGAGAGATGGCTGTGGTGCAAGGCCTGAGGCAAACATGGACACTGGGGAGCAGACACTGAGCAAGAACAAGCTGAAAGGACACCTGAAAACTGAGAAGAAAGTAGCACAGAAGGATGCCAAGCAGAAGGGCTCAGTGTGAAACAACTAAGCCAGGCCAGCGCTGCCGCCGCCAACTCCACCACTGACAACGATGCGGGTGCCGAGGAGCAGGGCCTGGCCCTATACCAGTGCCACAAGATCCGCAGCCAAGCAGCCCACCAGCTACAGGTCAGTTCGGAAGACCAGGACCCACACAACTTTCGTGTGGACATCTCGCTCACTCAGTTCATCCAGGAATACAGTCAGCTGAAGCATGGGGACCACCTGAGGCACATCACCTTATAGGTGGCAGGTAGGATCCATGCCAAAAGAGCTTCTGGGGGAGACCTCATCTTCTGTGATCTTCAAGGAGAGGGGGTCAAGTTGCAAGTCATGGCCAATTCCGGAATTATAAATCAGAAGAAGAATTCATTCATATGAACAACAAACTGCATCAGGGAGACATAATTGGGGTTCAGGGAATCCTGGAAAAACCAAGAAGGGTGAGCTAAGCCTCATTCCTGTGAGATCACACTACTGTCTCCTTGCTTGCATATGTTACCTCATCTTCACTCTGGCCTCAAAAACAAGGAAACACAATATTGTCAGATCCCTGGATTTGATCCTGAGTGACGTGGCCAGGCAGAAATTTATCATGCACACTAAGATCATCACATTGATAAGAAGTTTCTGGGATGAGTTGGGAATCCTAGAGACTGAAACTCCTGTGATGAAAGCCATCCCTGGGAGCTGTGCCCAAGCCTTTTCTCGCCTGCCACCATGAGCTAGACCTGAGTGTGTATGAGAACTGCCCCAGCACTCTACCATAGGATGCTGCTGGGGGCTGCCATCAACCAGGTTTATGAAATTGAACACCAGTTCCAGAATGAAGACATTGATTTGATTCACAGTCCTGAGTTCACCAACTAAGAGTTCTACCTGGCCTACGCAGACTATCACAATCTCATGGAAATCACGAGGTAGGTGATTTCACAGATGGTGAACACATTGCAGGCAGTTATGAGGTCACTTGCCATCTAGATGGCCCCAAGGGCCAAGCCTATGAGACTGATTCACCCCATGCTTCTGGAAAACCAGCATGTAGTAGAGCTTGAGAAAGCCCTGGGGGTGAAGCTGTCAGACACTAACTTCTTCTAAACTGAACTTGCAAAACTCTTGATATCTGTGTGGCAAAAGCTGTTGAATCCCCTCCACCTGGGACCACAGCCATGCCTGGACGTGGCATGCATCAATCCTACATTTGTCTGTGGTCACCCACAGACAATGAGCCCTTTGGCCAAATGGCACCACTCTACAGAGGGTCTGACTGAGCCCTGTGAGCTTTTTGTCATGAAGAAGGAAATACGCAATGTCTACAGCAAACAGAATGACCCCATGAGGCAGCAGTAGCTTTTCGAAGGACAGGCCAAGGCCAAGGCTGCTGGCAATGATGAGGCCATGTTTACAGACAAAAACTTCTGCACCACCTGGACTACGAACTGCCCCCTGCAGCGGGCAGGGGCACGGGCATCGACTGAGTCACCATGTTGCTTACAGACTCCAATAAAATCAAGGAAGTGCTTCTGTTTCCTGCCATGAAAACCCAAAAACAAAAAGGAAAATGTAGCAATTGCTGATACATTGGAAAGAGCAACAGCTGGCTCTTCTGTCTCGAAAAGAATAATTGCAAGTCACGTAATTCAGGCATCTTTGCATTTCTGCAAAAGACCAAGGACTGCAAGGGAATTCTTATATGTTGCTCTCCATTTGACTGTCACAGCTCAGTCACCAGAAGAGAGAAAGGGAATTAAGAATTCCTATTTTACTCCCTGTTACCAAATAAACTGTTTGTCTCTAAAGAAAGAGGGGGAAGAAGAAGGGAAGAAGAAAGAACAAAAAAATAAAAAATAAAGTATAGTGTTGTGATAGTTTCTGCACAAGGTGGAATTGTTTTCCACAGGGTAGTCAGGGAAGGCATCCCTGAGGAGGTGACATTTGAGTTGAAAATAAATGTTGACCAGAAGAGCTGGAGGTCCAGCTATCTAGGCAGAGGGTAGTGCAAACGCAGAGACCTGGGGGTAGGAACAGGCCCGGTATGTTACAGATCAGAAAGAAAGCCAGCATAGGGAAGCATCTGCCAAACAAGGTTGGGAGGAAAGATTTGGTCACAGATCACAATTTAGATTTCATTTTTTGTGAAATGGGAAATCATCAGAAGATTTCCAGGAGGAAAGTAACATGGTCTAAATTTATTTGAAAGATCATCCTGGCACCTGATTGTAGAGGGGACACCAGCTGAGTTTATAAGGTGTCCCTGGCAGGCTTTCTGGTTGATGAGATGCCTGTAGAAGGCCTTGAGTTCATTTGCCTGAAGTAGTACCATGTGGTTCACGAAGAGTTGTCTAACTAATGACTGAGTTACATCTTCATAATATGGAGAAGGAAGTAGGTATTAAAAAATTAGGCATAGGCCCTGGCTGGTGTGGCTCAGTGGATAGAGTGGCCACCTGCAAACCAAGGGGTTGCTGGTTGGATTCCCAGTAGGAGCACATGCCTGGGTTGCAGGCCAGGTCCCCACTAGGGGACACATGAGTGCAACTACACATTGATGTTTCTCTCCCTCTCTTTCTCCTTCCCTTCCCCTCTGTCTAAAAATAAATAAATAAGACATTAAAAAAAAAGAAATTACTCACAAATTAGATAATTAAACCATTACTGAATCTATGACTTTGTCTCCAATCACATGTGCAACTTTGGATCTGTCTACATTCATGCAAAATCTCTGAACTTTCATTTTTCTGGCTGTTAATAATAAGGCAGTAAAACGAGGGTTAATATTTACTAAAGCTGTGACCCATAACTCAAAGTTTTTAAACCAGCAGAAAGTGTTTTTACCAGTGATCAGAAGAATGTCAGGCTAACCTTCTTAAAAGCAATAGCTTCTGATTTTTCCTAGTTTCTTTCCTCAACTGTAAAGTTAAACTGGAGAGAAAGAGCAGAGCTTTACTGAGGGCCTTGTCTCATCACCATTTTGCAGAGAAGAAAACTGGAGTTTGCAGACATTAAAGCTTTAGCACGTCGGAGGCTCCTACCACTTCAGGCGTGAGGCAGGATCCGAAGCCAGCTTTGTCTCCCGCAGAAAGTACGCCATCCCTCCAACGCAGAGGCCTGGAGTGCAGTTGATAGAGGAACGAGAAGAAGGACTTCCATAACGACCTGAGAAGAGTGAGCAGTGGGTACCCCTGAAAGCTCTGTGTGGGGAGGCTAAGAAGGGGACAGGGAAGACTGAAGGGGACACTGGGAGGAGGGAATGAGGGGATGTGGTAGCAATAGTTTGTAGGTCTACCAAATACAATTTTGAGATCTTTAGTCAATGTCATCTACCCTACCCAATGGCTACTCTCCCTTATTTCTTGTGACAACAGCCCTCTTAACCACAATAGGCTATTATCCCAGGAAGGTTCCACTGTGCCCCCTAAGTTCCCCTGACCACTTACTGACACTGAAGATACTCCTGAAGTTCCAATCACTTAGCTCAAGCAGCTGACAATGTAATTACCCCTGGGAGGAGCTATTATCTTCTTACCCTATTAGTAATATGAATATAGAATCTGAAGCAGTTAGCTGCATAATAAACCCTCTTAAAACATAGGAGTTTAAAACAATTGTGTATTATTTTTCACAAGTCTCCAGGTTGGCAGGTAGTTCTACTGGCCTAGACCAATTATTAGTCAGGTGTCTATGGTCAGATGGCAGGTCAACTGGGAGCTGAGTGGCCTGTGATCAATGAAATGACACAGCTCTGCTCCGTGTGGTCTCACATGCAGCATGCCCCGAACTCAGGCATGTTGTCAGGATGATGACAGAGAAGCCAGAGAGGAAGCAAAAACATTCAAGGTTTCTTGAGGCTTGGAGTCAGGACTGTTATATTACCTTTGCCACATTGTACCCCAACCCAAGTTGGGGTGGGCAGAGACCGCAGTCATCAAGCAAAGGGGAGAGGTAGATAGAGGCCATTAAATTAATTGAGGGTGTTGATGCCTCCAATCTAACACAGAACAGGAGAGCAAACTTTGATGGAAAGAGTGGGAAAGGGAAGATAGAGAATAAAAGTTATTTGCACTTCTAATCATCTCACGTATGGAAAGCTCACGTCCTCTTATGTAGTCTTGACCTCAAGCAAATGGTAATCATGCTTCTCATTTGTCAGTCTCCATCCTGGTATTTCATGTGCGAGTTAATCACCTCCTCACATACACTTCGTTTTGCAATGGTCTTTGACTAAAATTAATTAAATACTTCAAGACATTTGATCATTTGATTTCAGCCAATTAGGTTTTTGTCTGATACAGAGTAAAAAAAAAAAATTTTAATGTCCTCTTCTAATTAATGAACAACTTTATTCCTCTTCTAATTAATGAACAACTTTAGTGTTTGTGTGAATGGCATGGTGGAACCGCTTTTAAAAAGGAAGAATAAAAAAGACCAACTTACCTGTGAATTCACCAGCTTATCATCAGTAAATATTTATTGAGCCCCCACAGTGAGGAAAGAACCATGATGAATACACTATATTACATGTGTAAAAAAAGCTTATTCTGATCATAGAAAGCACAGATGAGACACGGATGATTAAATATTGATAATATCATTTGACAATGAATATCAAAGTTGATGTGTTAGGTATGTTTAACTTAAATAATGTATAATCATGAATTTAAAGGAGTAAACTGAAGATCATTTAGGGAAAATTAGGGTGGAGCCTTTGAGGTAGCATATACTTACTACCTTCTAAAGTGAGGAGAAGTGTCAGGACTGGAATAAGACATAGGTCATCATAAGTAAGGGGTCAGGAAAAGTGACCCCACACCAGCAACAAGATAAGATAAAGCTCTCGAGGCGAGAAGATAATATGACCTCAGGAGACACACACAATGTCTCTGGTCATTTGCTGGCCCGGGTTTCAGGTGTGGTTGATCCGGTCCCTCTGAGCAGACTCAGAGAGAGAAATCTTCAGAAGAGAAGCATGCCACTGGCTGAAAGGGCAGTCATTGGCCAGATCATGAGTCAACTGAGCGCTGCTTCCTGGTCCTCCCCAGAGTTTCTGCAAGAGCTGCTGGCCTCTGGAAGTTGTGGAGAAGACAGCAGGCCCTGCCAGAAAAGAGCAGCACCCAGCAGATGTTCCAAGCACAATTCATGCCCTGGAAGACCATGCGCCAGGGGAAGAGAGCAAAAATGGATGCAGACCTGAAAACGTGAGTGACAGGTCTCAGACCTGGAAAAAAATAATTTAGAATAGAGCGCTGTCTCTTTGCTATATGAGAGGTCTTTGTGGTCTCTCTCAAACAGAAAGTCTCTACATGGAAGAGGTCTTTGGGGGCCTGTTGGGGGCATTTTTTTTTTTTTGTTTATCCTCAAGGGCTTAAGCAAAAACAAGAGTGGCCCCACATGCTTTAAAATACTTGGAACCTGCCACGGCTCATTGTGCTGAGAGGTTTATTGCACAGAAGAACTGGCAGAGTTTGAGGTTTTTCGTGTTATGCAAGCTGAAGAAAGAGAGCTCAAGCAGGGGGAGACAGTGAGCAACGCTCGCAGACTTCAAAAGCGTGATTGTAATCTGGGATTCCATTTGCGCGGGAGACCTCGGTGTTGCCCAGGCCAGTGAAAGCGGGACTGTAACCCACTTGCATTGTCACACTTGCCGTGTCGACTCTGTAAGTTCTGGGTTTAAGTTCCTTTTAATCTGGAAAGGTGGGTTTGGTTTATAGGCTAAATTTCTTTGACTTCCTTGTAAACAGACCTTATGGGTTAGGCTTTTGGGTTTTTAGCTTTTGCTTTGTTTCCTAGTTTAAATTTTGTACAACTACTAGCAGAGTACCAAGTACCTGCACAGATAGTTAGCTTTTTTTAAAGTTCCTCTACAATTCCAGCTACAATTGCTTAAATATCCCTCAAAGAATCCTATCTTCAAAGGAAAGAGAATTTTATGGGGAGGTTATTTGGCTCAGCCCAGACCTGGGGCAATAAAGAGAAAGCCTCCGGAAAGACACGAAGGCATCCCCATGCGCAGGCACGCAGGCACCAGGAAGGCAAACCCTGGGCATGAGGCACGATGGGGACACAAAATACAAGGTAAAATGTCAACGGGCTGAGGAGACTAGATGTGCGCTTTGTTTCTTTTGGAGAGAGACTACGCAGAACAACGGGAAGACACGGGGCTTTAGCTTCTACAGACCTACCTTTGAATGCCAGCTCTGCTGCCGTTTAACTGAATGTGTGCACGAGGAAAAGAGACCATTTCTCTTGAGTTTGTTTTTTTTATCTCCAAAATGAAGAGAAGTAAACCTATTTCCTAGCACTGTTAAGAGGATTAAATAAAGTTCCCTTCTACTCTTTATCTTCCTCCCTGAAAGCCTACTAAGAAACCCTGGAACCCAGTCTCTGAGGGCCCAGCCCAATCACCAAGCTATACTCCACTCCACTCCAGCGAGTTTACACAGGTGCATAGGGCAAATGTCAAATTCAAACTCTGGTTTACCAGAAATCTCAAAATAGCATCTGACCTGTCTCACTGTGGCTGTGGGGGAGGTGGTAATATCTGTGTCTCAGTCTCTCAGTTTTCTCACTCACAAGCTATGACACGTGGGATAAATTCATTAAACTCTCTGTGCCTCTCAGCCTTTTCTTCTGCAAAAGGAGGATAACTCCTTTATGAAATCATTTCCAGTATCGCACACAAGCATGACCTTTAAAAAACTCGTCCAACTTGCTACCCAGTTGGGTCATTTTCTGCATTTTTTTTATAACTAGCAGAGAATATTTTTCACTCGGTTATTGGACATGTGCATTTTTTCTTCCATAAATTGCATGCTTTTGACCTGAGTCACATCTTAAAAGATTCTATGAGCTAAATTCTCAAGACTAAACTAACAAACAACACCATCTCCGTCTCGTCTTCTGAATTCAGCTAGCCTCACTGCTCTTCACTGTTTGAAAAAAATTGCAGGATGATCGCTAAATGGAGTCAGCAGTGACATAGGAATGTATTAGTGCATGAACTCTTAGCCTGTCTCTAAGAGACGATAGTTCATGCTCTTCTGAATGTCTGAAGATTGTGAGAGAATCATCACTGTGTCTTCCTTGTTGTTACCATTGTTGCACACAGGTGAAATAAACAACTGCCGAAAAAATGTGATTTCAAGGTTATCAAGAAGAATAAAGGGAAAATACCAAAAATTTTGGCCCTGCCCTTATGTAGACACATATTTTAAAAAATTAAAAACACGTGTCTTTAAACGGAACAGGGATGATCAAATTCATCAATTGTGAATAAGTTTCTAATTATATGGTTTAAAATAATTATATAGCCAGAAATAAACCCTAATACTTATGGTCAGTTCATTTTTCAACAAAGGGGATGAGACAATTCAATGGGAAACAAACAGTCTTTCCAACAATAGCACCCAGAAAACTGGCAAAGGAGTGAAGTGCCAGGACAACCTGCAAAAGAATGAAGTTGGACCCCTACCTCACAACACACACAAAAACTGGCTCAGAGTGGATCAAAAATCTTACACTTATGTAGGTGCTAAAACTATAAAATTCTTGAACGCATAGGAGTAAGTAAATCTTCACAACCTTTGGTTAGGCAATTATTTCTTAGGTATAACACCACAAGCACATGTGATAAAAGAGAAGATTGATAAATTGGACTTGATCAAAATTAAAACCTTTTATGCTTCAAAAGATACCATCAGCAAAGTAAAGAAAAGAGGGGGGAGGGGAGACTAGATGAAAGAAAATGAAGAGACCAGCCAAAGAACATACATGCATGACCCATAGACACAGACACAGTGTGGTGATGGCCTGAGGGAAATGAGGGAAATTAGGGGGAGGGCTGGGAGGAGGGAGACAAAGGGAGAAAAATGGGGACAACTGTAATAGTGTAAACAACAAAAATAAAGCTAAAAAAAGTAAAGAGACAACCCACAGATTGGGGGAAAATATTTGGAAACCATATATCTGATAAGGGACTTGAATTCAAAATATATAGAGAACACAACTTGATAATAAAAAGACAAATAACCCAGTTTGAAAATGGGCAAGGGATTTGAATAGCTTTTTCTCCAAAAGACATACAAATGGTCAATAAACACAGAAAAGATGCTCAATGTAGTCAGTATTAGGAAAATTCAAATTAAATGCATAATGAGATACCATTCCATCCACTAAAATCACTATAAGCAAAAAGAAAAATAAATAAGTGTTGGCAAGCATGTGGAGAAATTGGAGCCTTCATCCATTGCTAATTGGAATGTGAAATGTTGTGGTGACTTTGAAAAATAGTTTGGCAATTCCTCAAAAAGTTAAAGACAGCAATTTTATGCCTAGGCATAAAACCAAAATTATTGAAAATATACGTCCACAGAAAACTTACACACAAATTTCCATAGCAGCATCATTCGTAATATCTAAAAACGGAAACAATCCAAATATCCATCACCTGAAGAACAGGTAAATGAATTGTGGCCTATCCATGCAATGGAAGATTATGGTCATAAACTGAATGCAGTGCTGATGCAGGCTGCAATGTGGATGGAACTGGAAAGCAAACCCAGTGAAAGAAGCCAGTCAAAGAGGATCACATACAGTGTAACTCCACTTAGTGAGATGTCCAGAATAGGTACTTTCTCTGTGACAAAATGCACCTTAGGAGATCAGTGGTTGCCTACGGCAGAAAAAGGGAGATGTAGGGGAGATGAAGAGTAATTCCTAGTGGGTATAAAAGAAAGATGTCTTTTCAGAGCGATGAAAATGCTCCAGAATGAACTACAAATTGGTAGTCACAAAATAGTCCCAGGAATATAAAGTACAGCATGGGAAATACAGTCAATAATATTGTAATAACTATGTATAGTGCCGGGGGGATACTGGAAATATTGTGGCAACAACTTTGTAAAGTATAGGAGTGTCTAACCACTACGCTGCACACCTGAAACTAATACAAAATAATACTGAATGTAAACTGTAATTGAAAAATGGAATAAGAACAATTTGCTAAGAGAAAACTTAAATGTTCTTGCCGACCTGGTTGGTGTGGCTCAGGGGACTGAGTGCCAGCCTGTGAACCAAAGGGTCCCTGGTTGGATTCCCAGTCGGGGCACATGCCTGGGTTGCGGGTCGGGTCCCCAGTGGGGGACGTGCAAGAAACAACCACACATGGATGTTTCTCTCCCTCTCTTTCTCTCTCCCTTCCCTTCTCTCTAAAGATAAATAAATGAAATCTTTTTAAAAAATGTTCTTAACAAAAAAAATAAATGGAAGGAAAATGATGTGAAAAAATGACACAATGTTTTAAAATTAGATGATGGTGGCTATGCAGCACTGTAAAAATGTACTAAAAACCACTGTATTATACACCTTAAACTGGTAGATTTTGTGTTATATAAATATCTTAGGCTGTTTTTCAAACCTTCAAAACACAGTTACTTAATATAAGGCCGTATGATTTTATTATAAATGTTGGTAATAATGAGGGCAACACGTCCTGAGTGCTTACTATGTGCCAGGTAACATTCAAAGTCTTTACAAGTATTAACTAATTTACCTTCCCAATAAACCTATTATGTACATACTATTATTTTCCCCATTTTACAGATTAGAAAACTATAGCTATCAAGTGGCATTGTAAGAATTCAAACAGAGTCTGTGCTTTTAACCAAAATATGTCCTGGCCCTAGAATCCAATAGCAGGATATGGGGAGGGGGGGTGGAATCCCCAAAATTCAGAGAACTGGGGAAATTGTTAAATATTCTAATTCGTGAGAAAGCCTAAGAAAGATAAGAGTAAAAACATATTTATTGTTACTTCAATACCAATGGAAAATGAAAGGTTGTAGATGGCGTGACTGTGCTCCCTCCCTCCTTGTCCTGTATGAAGACAGCATGAAACACGGGTGGCCTGTTGCCGGGAGTCCCCGGCGTTTCCATTCTCCCATGGGTTACAGGAGGGAGAATTCTGCAGAGCAGGCTGGTGTGGACAGGGGCCAGATTACCAGGCCAGGAGGGAAGAGAGGGGCAGGAGGACAACCTGTGACCTATATTCATGTGACCGTGAGTAGGTCACCCAAACCCTCTGTGTTCAAACGATAGATCTGCAACACAAAGTATCTTTATCAGATGCTTCCCAGGGTTCCTGTTTGTTTTAAAATTTCATCACCTACCACCTAGTTTCTAGACTAATCTCAAAAACATCTTGGCCAGTGCTGTGTTTGCTCCCAACCAAATCTTCCTCGGACCTGTTTCATGGATTTTTCCAAACATGTCTTTTCTACGTTTCTGTCAACTACTCGGGTTCCTGGAGCTCCCCTAGGGAGAGAGAACAGAAAAAGTGGTGTCTTTACTACTCTTGGCTCCTCATTGTGAACGACAAGCCCCTTGAAAACAATAAAAATCGATGTTGTAAATGTCGGATATATTTCCAGGATTACCATATTATTTGTCTACTCTTGAGGGTAAAACATAATTTGATAATGCTAAAATGTTCATTGCGATTGATTATTTCTGGGGGCTGAGAATCACAGGTGATTTCGTAATTTTCTTCTTTACACTTTGTGCATTTTGTTTTATAAACAAAAAAGTGTATGTTAAAAAACCTTATGGCTATTAGCTGATTTCTCAAAAGAAACCTTGCAGGCAAGAAGGGGCTGGAAAGCAGTATTCAAAGTCATGAAAGCCAAGGACCTATAACCAAGATTACTCTATCCAGCAAAGTTATTATTTAGAATTGAAGGACAGATAATGTGCTTCCCAGACAAGGTAAAGCTAAAAAAGTTCATCATTACCAAGCCCTTATTTAAAGAGATTTATTTAAGAAAAATAGAAGATCAAAACTATGAGCAGTAAAATGACAACAAACTCATAGCTATCAGTAATGAACATAAAAGACAAAAACAAAAACTAAGCAAACAACTAGAACAGAAACAGAATCAGAAATGGAGATCACATGGAGGGTTATCAATGGAGAAGGGGAGAGGGAGAATGGGAAGGAAAGGTACAGGCAATAAGAAGCATAAATGGTAGGCACAAAATAGACAGGGGGAGGTTAAGAACAGCATAGGAAATGGAGAAGCCAAAGAACTTATATGTACAATCCCCGGACATGAACCAAGAGGGGAGAAATGCTGGAGAGAAGGGGTGTGCAGGGCAGAGGAAGATAAGGGGAGGAAGGGGCCAACCATAATAGCATAATAAATAAAATATACTTTAAAAAAAAGAAAAGGCAATTAATGCTATTGAACTGTGTATATTTTACCACAATAAAAAATCCAAAGAAAATCCCTCATGGGGACATTAAAATCATATGATATTCATAAATATTCCTGTGGAAAGAATTGCCAATTTGTATAAAATCAAACAAAGGCAGATTACACAATAACTACAATGCAATTTTTCAGAGTATAATGCTATTTAAATCAAAGAACACAGTTATTTAAGTCGGATAACTCTGGGGCCAAACTCTTACATTTTATCAAACACTGAAGTTGGGTGTTTAAATGTTTACAGCGATGTGAGTGAGTTAGCGCACAGGGGCTCAAAAGAGCTAACTATCAGCATCTCTTTCCAAAGTTATGTTCAGCGGCATCCTGTTGGCAGCTTGAAGTCAATCACGCCAGAAGTATTTTCACTCCAGAAATTAGCAAATACTACAAATCAGAGCTCCCCCACCCTGGAAAATCAGTTTGCCAGCACACCACTGTTGAAATAATAAATATATCCATAGGTAGAAAATTTACACTAACGTAATGTTTAAAGTCAACTATCTCAGCTCATTTTATACATTCAGTCACATGCAACTGAGAGCAGTGAAGACATGCACACGTGAGTAGCAGGGCTGGGATGAGGACGTGGGTCTTCTCCTTCCTTTCCCTTACAGGACAAAAGGAAAGATTAAGTCCGACATTGCCGTGTTTACTAAAAGCGCAGTATCAACTTTCTCACCTTTCTGGAGGCACAGGTCCCTCTACAGTCACCAACTGCTGCAGATACTAACAGTTTTCCATCCAGGGAAACACAGAGGTCTCTCTGCCACCTGTGAGAGAAGGGCTCACACCTTCAGGGCAGGAATTAATCTCCTCTCCAACAGTTACTGGAAAGCACAGAGTAAAGGAGATTGTGGCCAGAGGAAGGGGCTTTAGATGCGATCTGGTCCATCAGTTAGATCAGAGCAGCTCAGGCCCAAATTGTTCCACTCGCTCTCCCTCTGAGATAGGATCTTCCACAAGCCACATGCAGACACACAGCTAATGTCACAGTTAGAAAGGAAATCACAGCTTCCAATTAGACCATAATAGGACTTCATTCAACATTAGCGAAAATATAACCAGTTCAAATCATAATCTTCCTCCTTCTCAACCGTAGTATTTTCTGCATGCTTACTATGTGCAGACTTCATGCCTAAACTTTACATTATCGTCAAGGCCTCCCAGTGGCCTTTTGAGGAATATACGATGATCATTACTATTTTTACAGAGGCTGGCAAAGTTTAAGTACCTCTCTAAAGTAACACAGCAAGGAAACGATGAAGCTACCCGTCCAATCTAGGCAACCTGCCTCCAAGCCCACTCTCTAAACCACAACATCACACAGCCCACTCCAGGAACGTGGGAACATTCACCCAGACACTGCTTGTCCACCTATGGCTACTCCATGATCACGTCTGAGTTCCCAGCTCACTTTGCCAGACCCTGTGCTTCTCTGCCCAAATGGCAGTAGTCTGGGCTTAGAGTATACAAACTAATTTCATTAATACTAGCTTGAACACAGCATAATCCAGCAGACAAATCTTAATGCACAAATATCTATAATGTCACCTAACTGCAGAGGAAATTTCATTTATTTATACATGGAAATTTATATTCCATGCCTCTGGAAATCTCAGTTCAGAAACTCTGCTTTTCGGTGTTGTCAGTTTGGGCTTGTGCCTCAACACCCAAGTCCCACACCTGTAGCAGGCAGAGGGGAATCTGCAGGCGTGACTTCCCCAGCCCCTCTCTGGGCTAGCTGGCATCAGTAGGTATATTAGTTCCTTATTTTGTGGCATTCAGAATGGTCAGATATAGTAACCAAAGATTATCATCATTGCACAAGATTAAATACTTGGAGTTATCTATGGACCTTGTTTCACTGCAGAAAAAAAAAATCTTACAGTAAAACTTTAACAAGGGGGTTTAAGGAAAGAAAATTAGAGCTAGAGAAGACTTCTGACATCACCTAGGTGGGGGTTTTAAACTCACATGCAGGTAATGAGAACAAGTGAAGCAAGTCAGGCAGAGTAAGCAACGAGGAAGCCCGCAGACTGAGGCCACCTCGGGGTTCGGCCACATCACAAGGGAGCACTCCTAAATGCCAGGCAGCTCTCGTCAGTCATACCCTTGCTTGCCAGATCTGATTTTCCAGGCAGGGCCAGATGACCACATTTTATATGAAATGTATTTAAAAATGTCCACTCCTAAAACATGGTAATGGCCGAACAGAACCTGTCAGCAGGCCAAATCTAGCCTAGGGTCTCTTCATTTGGAGAAGAGGGGTAAGCCTCAACTTACCAAGTGGGGTGGGGGGAGCAAATTCATTATTCCCTTTTCTGTGTTAGACTCTCTTTTACAATCTCTGTTTATAAAGATATAACATCGTCACTTATTGGACAGCATCAGAAAAAGGATTCTAGTCATTGGTGGTCATACTTAAAACCGCCTGCTACTTGTCAGGTTTTGTCTTGTTTTTGGTTTTTAATCTCCGTTTCCATGGAAGGATATAAAACATCCCAACTACCTTTATTTTCGTTGTGTTTAAGTTGTTACCATAAATTATTCTTTTTTTGCTATGAATATGCTCCTGTTACAGCTATATTTACATAAATGTCCTACTCGAGTTGTTTATCTTTGATCTCCTGGGCTCTGTTTTCATTTTTACACATAACAGTGAAAGCTGTGGTGAAGGCCAGGCATGTCCTGAGCAGAGTTCGTGTGTAACGGCCGAGGGGGTCAAACCGCGGCAGCTCTGCGCCTGCTGATGTGAACCGCTACACGGCGGTCAGCTGCTGTTCATCTTAAAAATAAAGCAGCCAGACAGAATTCACATCTGCTTTCAGTGGTCATGTGCCATCAGTGTCTTATTCCTGTTTGAACATGGAATCCAAACACAACTACTAGCAGATCTTGAAAGATCTAGCAAGGGCAGCTCCTGTCAAGAAGTGAAATTCAGGGGGCAATCCACAGCTGACTTCTGCCCTTGGACCGCTTGAGATCATCCCTCCCACCAGCAACTGAGTTTAAAATTTGAATGCCACCAGGTCTCCCCATCTCGTGGTTTTGCTCACCTTCCTGGCTCTTGGAGGCATTTGAGTCTGTGACCCCTGCTCTAGACTTTCAGCAATCTCATCTTTAACATAATTATTTTTATGATAAGGAATTAATATCTTACATAAGGGTTGAGTCAATACTCTTTCAGCTACTTCAGAACTGCTTCCCATAGACTGGCAGTTGCTGCCTAAATGAAGTAACCGTATCAATAGATGATTGCAGCAATGAGTCACCCCATCTCCTGCTTCCAAAGTTTCATCCATGTGGCCACCAAAGTAATCATTTTGTTCCCACAATCTACACGATGAAGCTTGCATTACCCACTGGCATGCAGGGTCCTCCATAATTCAGTCTCCATATAAATGAGCAAAGTTCTTCCCTACCTCACCAACACAGCCTCTCCACCCTCACGCACACACCTGGCCCACGCCTATTTATTTGCTCATGGGCCCTACTCTGTTCCCTTTCTGCCTCCCCAAAGGCTCCCATTCTTTTGAACTCAACTGAGATTCTACCTTTTCCACTAGGCTTTTTTAAACCATTCCAATTTCAAATGATCTTGCCTCCTTTTGAAGGTCAACTCAACATTCAGTTAACATGTATTGAATGAATGAATGAATTCTGGCATGACCACATTCTTTAAAAACAAAAGATTTTACTTATTTATTTATTTATTTTTAGAGAGAGGGGAGGAAGTGAGAAGGAAAAGGAGAGAAACATCAATGTGTGGTTGCCTCTTGCACATCCCCGCATCCCCTCCTGGGGACCTGGCCTGCAACCCAGACATGTGCCCTGACTGGGAATCGAATCTGCAGCCCTTTGGTTCACAGGCCAGCACTCAGTCCACTGAGCCACACCAGCCAGGACATGACCACATTCTTATGACCACTTAATTATGGCCAACTTATTTAACCTTTTAAAGATAGAGCTGTATCATCTGTAAAAATGTACTTTGGGCAAGGATTAAATGAGATGTTATTATGCAATCATCTAGGGGGTGGGAGCTGGGTGGAGGTGGACAAAGGGGTGAGGAATGGGAACATCTATAGTAGTGTCAATAACAAAGATAAAGAAAACACTTAAAAAAGGAATTATCTAGCAGAAATGCCACATAGACTCAAAAGACATTGAGTATACAGAGCCTCAAGAAATACTACCCTGGTTTACTGCCTACCTCCCTCTTTTATTGTTAATTAACTTTTCAAATGTGTATATTGTCTTTTCCTACTTACATGACTGGATCGAGGACAGGTTTCTTCAAATTATTTTGGATCATTCGGTGTAGCTAGCATGGAGCCTTGCTAATAAAATATTATGATTGAGGTAGTGCTAAGAAAGCTTCTCTGTTAAAAAATATGTTCAGAGACTGGCTGCTGACACCGGAATTTCCTCTTTTATAAACATTTTGTCCTAAGCTAAGCACTGCCCCCAGTGAAAATCCAGCCCTTCCTGGGAGATAGTAACATGTTATATTTCATATGTTATTAATATTAGACTGCTTTGTTTCACAAGGAGCAGAAACTGCCTTGCAGGTTATTACTGTTAGGTACAGTGAAGAGTTTGTTTAATCGAACACTTTATCACCACCTATTTAATGTCTTTCCAACAGCATTGCAATCGCAGCATAGAAGTAAGGGGAAAGAGAAGTGCAGACATTGTGCCATCAAGGAAGGACAAGGAGAGAAGCTGGCTACAGCATACCATCAGAATCATAGCAAGGTGGCACTGGAACATGTCACGTTTTCCCCAGTATTAAAGGGGTCCCTAGGGTACAGAGCATTCATTGTAAAACATGGAAAATCCCAGACATGCTGGGAAAAGTTGGCCACCCCGTTAGCCACCAGCAAAATCTCACTAAACAACACTTTGTCGAGTTTCCAAAGTGTGCTTAGAGTCCCTGCATGCAGAGCAGTACAAACCTGTCCCTGGCGGTTATCAGCTGGTTGGAGCAAAGTGCTAAAGAGGCCAAGGCTAAAGGTTTGATTTTCCAGGAAACTTTGCTCTCTCCCACAGCCAGGAGTTGTGTACCTCACTTAAGCCAGCCATTCTCCAGGGTCATTGACTAATCACAGGGGACACAAGGGGAGAGCACAGCTACTTGGGCCAAACCCTTCCCTGCTGTTAGTAACCTCGGGGAGAGACTCTGATGTTTCCCTTCTGCGTGAATATCAAATGATCGAAAAACAGTACATAAAGAAATTCATTTTCTCAACTTCCAGCTTAAATGGGCTCTAAATAACAGCAACAATAATACAGGGGTGGGCAAAGGAGGTTTACAGTTGTGAGTACCTAAAACACAGAGTTTATTCTTGTATTATTATTTATTACTGCATTATTTATTATTATTAGCCTGCTTTTTTGCCCACCCCAGTATAGAGCTTATTCAGACATTTCCACAACACATTCTCCTACACGATTTCATCCTAACCCTAACCGTGCGAGCTAGGCATGGCAGACTCCCAGCTCAGCAGGGTTGGGATCACCATGGTTACCCAACCAGCTGGGCAGCAGTGAGGGCCCTGGAGTCCAGAGTGTTTTATTGTTTGCCTTAGTTGTTCTGATACAGGTCACAGCCTCCTGTAATGCAGCAAAATATACAACATTCAGGGTCCCTTGAATTTATCCATAGTACTTCCATAAGAACCCCCAAACTCTTCAGGTCCCAAGGACCAAGCCACACAGCCTTAAATCTCCTGTGCATCTCGCCAAACGTGCCCCCCGGGTGCACTGGTTATGCCCCACGTGTGAGAAGGCATAAACACATCCACATTCCTCACCTGTTGGGCCAGCTCAGGGGATTAGAAAAAATACCTCTGCTTTTAATGTTTAGCTACTGCCATTTTCTGCACCTCACTGGTTTTTGCTTTTTTTGTTGTTTTGTTTTGTGTTTTGCTGTTCATGCAGCATATTTTTACTGCATATTTTCCCATTACCATTTACCCTCCCCATCCCCTCTTCCACCTCAGCCCACCCCTCCCTGCCTGCACCTCATTGTTTTAAGCCTTTACTTTTCCATGGGCTTTTCTGCCTACGTCGTGCAGTAATCCTGCTGGTAAACTGAAAGCTGAATTTCCCAAACACGTTTGTTTTTCCTGCAGAGCAAATGTAGGCAGGATGAAAACCACCCTGTGTCATACTTTCATGTTACTCATTAACTAACTTCAAAAAAAAAAAAGCCTCAGCTAGATTAGGAGTCATGTGAAGAAGGAGCTCCCTGCAATGCAGGAGCTGAGCAAAGCTAGAAAGTAGATTCTCACAGTATTGGGGAGATTCAGAAATGAGCCTTTGAGTTTCTTTTTTGACCTGGCATTCGACACGCGCACGATGGTGAAGAAAAGGCTGTCTTCCAGTGACACGGTGTTCCAGTATGAGGTTCCCGGCAGCCCCGGCAAGGCCCGCACCGAGGCCCCGCACAGCTCCACCGACAGCCCCAGCCCCGGCTCAGTGTTTCTCAGGTGGGTGCCTCTCGTCTGTCGCGCTGATGGCTTCTGCCACCCGGCAGGTATTCCTCATCCTTCCTCATTCCCTGAGGCAGCACTGTGCCAAGGGGAATGAGAAGGCGCAGCCTTGGCGTCTGGGCCAGTGGATTAAAGGGATTCATAGCACAGGATGTGACCTGAGCAAATAGAATTTTACCACTATTCAGGGAAAATAATTGTTGGTGCCTTTTTTAGGATTTTTTAGTACTAGACCACTAATCCATCATACAGTTCCTCAATTCCTGACTCACTCTCAGGTTCATAGGAAGTAAAGCCGTAACTGAACCAAAAACCTTACTTCAGTGTCAAAGTTACCTGTGTCAATTATTAAAATGTTAAAATATTTGCACTTTTTGGTTTTCTACATTAAACATTAAAGTAGTGCTAACCACGCTCTGGCTCAACTATTCACTGCGCAGTGATTGACAGCAGCTGTGACCAGGTGCAGCGGCAAGTATTAACATCTACAGCAACACCACTCCAACAATTACAGTTTAGTGAAAATTCACCTATTGGCTCTGTATTCATTTTTTCTCATTAGAATCATCTAGAACTTATGAAAAGGTAGGCATCAAGTGCAAGTGGAAATCAATTACAAGAGAAGTTTCTCAGCCAACTTTGACGTGAACCTGAATGAGACTTTCACGTAAACTTCTCAAGTGAAGGCAGAGGGACGGCCTCCACACCTGAAGCTCAATTTCACATTGCACCATACCCAGAAAGTGATCATCTGTCTTATTCTTTCATCATTTAAAATCACTCACACAAAGAGATGCTCAGAACGATAATGTTTAAAAATTAAATAGAAAGCAAAGAAATTACACTTTGTGTAATGATATTCACACATCAGAATGCATGTTCTGAGTACAAATTAAACAATTTTAAAAAGAAGTTTGAGAGACGAAGAGTCTGAATTTATGCAAAGCGCTATCTAATACCGACTCTAAGTTAGCTTAGTTTTTCTACCCGTCATTAAAACGAATCTACTTAACTTGCATTATTTTCACATTTTGCTGCGATTCAAGTATTCCTCAAATCATTTTGTCTGCTTAATCCTTATCTTTTGTAGATTTTAATGTAAACTCTTTTTGCTCTAGCTCTAACCAGAAGAAATGAAATTAAATTAAAATGCATAAATAAATGAATTCATTATACAAAGTATATTTTTTGCTATTCATAATAATTTTTA
Organism: Macrotus californicus; assembly: GCA_007922815.1. NCBI lineage: Eukaryota > Metazoa > Chordata > Mammalia > Chiroptera > Phyllostomidae > Macrotus > Macrotus californicus. The sequence continues at coordinate 41,872 of VMDR010006682.1, forward strand.
TGTGTCAATTATTTTTGACATACAATATTATACTAGATTCAGGTGGACAACTCAGTGACTACACATTTATATAGCTTACAAAGTGATCACCCCAGTAAGTCTACTACCCATCCGACACCACACAGAGTTCTTACAATATTATTGACTGTATTCCCTGTGCTGCACTGTGCATCCCCAGGACTATTTGGTAACTCCCCATCTGCACTTCTTAATTCCTTCACCTTTACACCCATGCCCCTAACTCTCCCTTCACCTGGCAGCCATCAAAATGTTCTCTGTATCTATGACTTTGTCTCTGTTTTGTTCACTTATTTTGTTTTTTAGATTCCACATATAAGTGAAATCACATGGTATTATTGTTTCTCTGATTTATTTCACTTAGCATAAATAAATATAACATATATGATTTAAATAAGTATAGATAAATAAATAGAATAAAAATAAAATAAAAACCTCCATCAACCTAGTTAAAGCCTCTTTCAAAAACAGCCTGGGCCTATTTCACCAGCGCATTTAAATATTCAACAGAAAAGCTCTATATTAAAACTTATAAGTATTTTTTAATGTGTATTAGAACCAATCTAAAAACATTACACATATCTCTAAACAGTTTGGGCTTTGGAGGACTTTGAGACTAGTTGAAAGATCTATTTAATATATTGTGTATAGAATCATTGAAAATAATTTGTAGAAGCATTCAGGCACATGTTGTTTAATTATTCCAGCTCAAAAATAAGAACAGGTGAATGCTTCTCTTGACCTTCTAAATAAATATTAAGAATTTCTGTGGCAGTTGTGGTATCCCATTGTCCTTTTCAGGAAGAAGAGCTAGTAACATCTACTCTCTAATTAACTACAGATGTAATTTATGCAGTACTTTTTGTCCATCATTCCATTCAACAAAGGTTATGAGTAACTATTACATGCCAGGCTCTGTGGGAGGCACAGGGGTACAATCATGAACAAGCGAGACCTAGCTCCTGCCTGCCCTCATGAAGGTTGTTCACGTTGAAGAGAGACAAAACAGTTTATGCATACATGCGTATGTATATATTAATATAATTCCAACGTGAATGCATATTCTTGTAAGAAACACATACAGGGCTAAGAGAGAGTGAGATGGAGAAGACTAATTTAGATGGGGCAACAAGTAAGGGCCTCTTAAGGAAGTGGTATTTAGGCCAACTTACAGGATGAAAAAAGAGCTGACCATGCAATGATCAGGAAGGCGCATGTTGCGCTGAGGGGGGAAGAGTGTCTTGTGGAACCTGGGGACAGTGGCACCCAGTGAAATTGTAGAGATAAGCAGAAGTTGGAGGTGTTTAGAGCTCTATCCAATTGCCATGGGAAGCCACTGGGGTTTAGAGTAAGAGAGTATCACGTGTGGTACTCCCATTAGAAGGGCATCCTGGCAACCTTCTCGGTTGTTTCCAGTTTTTTACTCATTCAAGTAGTTCTGCATCTTGCCCGTGTCTGTAAGGTGTGCACCTAGGAGAGGAATTGCTGAGTCACAGATTATGCACATGACTAACTTTACTCATAATGTCAAGTGGTGTTCCAGCATTCTGGGCCATTTATGCTGCTACCAGCAGTGGCTCCCCTGCCTCAACAACAATGGCATTGTCAACTTTTTAAGTTTTTCCATTCTGGAGGGTATGAAATGGCATCTCGATGTGGTTTTAGTGTGCATTGCCCTTATTATTATAGGAGGACCATTTTTTCTGTGTGTTTATTGGTCATTTTCATTTCCTCTTTTGTAAAACACCTGCTTATGGGCTGAGGACCTTTTGGGGCAGGAGAGGAGGGAGAGAGATTACTATCTTTTCCTTATTTTTAGGTGGTTTTTAAAATACTCCAGACTCTGACCTTTTGTTAGTTATGCGTTACAAATATTTATTCCAGCATATGACTTGTTTGTTCATGCTCTCTATCATGTCCGAGTTTTTGTTTTTAACTTATTTGTTCATTAATTATGTTCTTAATGACTTGTCTTTTCTGTGACTTGTTTAAGAAATCCTTTCTGACCTTGAGGGCATAAGAACGCTCTTATGACCTTTCTCTAAAACTAAGTTTCCCTTTCAAACTAGGATCCTATAAAGGATTTAGAATATAGTTTGGGAATTAGGGGGCATCATTTTAATTTTTACATGGATAATAAATTGTCCCACATACTTATTGAAGAGTCTTTCCTTTCCCCATCAGTCTGTCATACATCACCCTCTTCATGACTATCACTTTATAAGAAAAATATTGTTATCTGATGAGACTCCTTACCTAATTCAGAAGTGAGTGGCTACTCTTGACCCTTTGCTTTTCCATTTA
>VMDR010006683.1:0-44257 GCA_007922815.1 Macrotus californicus
TGTTCCCCCAAGAAAAGAGAAGTAAAGGCATGACCGACAATTTGGGTTCACTTGGACACTTACAGATGATTTTGGAGGTACACTGGCAGGCACAGTGCTGAACAATCAACCCCCTGGATTTAGAAATAATGGTGAGACAAAACAGGAAAGCTATACATTTCAGAGTTAAAGAAAAATATTCACCAAATATCACAATAGATCTTTTAATGACAATTTTTTAACATTAGCAGTATTGTTTTAGGGAACACTTTTTTCTTTGAACATTTGACTAAATGTTCAATGTATTAAATAATTTATAGAGAGAAATACGTTTTGTGTTCTGTACAAATTAAAGGATCCATGAATGTATCCCCCCGCCCCCCGCCAAAGCTCAAATTCGCAATGGTCTCAGCAGAAAAGAAACAGTTCACAACTGAAACAGAATTTATAGCAGTACAAAAGGTTACAGAACTCCTCTCTTATCATTTTTCCTAACAGCAAAGATTACAATGACAGAGCTGAATGATCAGAATGTAAAAATATTTGTGCAAAACCGCATTAATTGTTCTTACCATTTAATAGAGGTAAAACCTATGAACACACATCGACAATAATGAAGAAAAACTACACTGAAAGTAATTCTATTTTAGATTTCAAACCACATAAATTCTACTATTTCTAAACATTAAAGAAGATGAGGCACCATGAGCAGCAGGAGCAACAGATGACTCGGCGACGCCGCCAGCCCAGGAGGCCGACGCTGGAACATGCGCAGTTGTCTCCGCACCAGCACCCACCTTACAAGACTGGAAACAACCGCAGGGCTTACAGCTCACAGCAATGTCTGCCTTCTTGAAATTTGGAGAACATAAATGACATATTTAAGAAAGTCCTTTCCCCCTTTCAAGGAGTGTTTCTTGCATCCCTGGAAATCCTTAGAAGAGTTGAATCATAGACTCTCTGGATTTCCCTACACCAATCCACTTAACTGGGAAGGGAAGAGAAAAAGTATAAGAAAGTATTAATTCATTTAGACTGTTCACTCTGAAATGAACAGATCCCCCACTTTTCTCATTGTCTCCAATTAACTCCAATTAGCTGTAAGTGCCTTTTGTCCTATTCTGTCAGCAGACTGTGCCACTTTCTAAGCCATTGGAATGTGCAGCTGAGATCCAGCACTGAGTAGTTTGCCTTACTGGTTCCTGTTTTAATGGCACTGATATTTACAGTTCCTCGATTCCTAATGATTAGGGAAAAAAAACTGGCCTAAGCCAGCAGAGACCTAAAGAACCTTTGATCAGGTTCCTAAATAACTAGACACGATAAGCACCTTTGATGAATGGATGATGCTAAGAGGAAGGATACTGGTCTCACTGTAACTTTTATGTCTCATGAAAGTAGAAACATCTGGAAGAGGACTGTTTTAACTTGCACAGCCTTAGGAACTGCCTACTGTGCCAGCCTGTGGACGTCACACCTGTCATCACCCGCACCTCACGGGTAAATCTGATGGTGTTTCATAGATGTCACTGTGAAGTTCACGGAATCTGACATCAAGCCAGAAGGGGCAGCTGGCAATGTGGAAACCAACATGCATGTTTGAGGTGAACCACCAATAAAAATGAGACACAATACCAATTCAGAATAATAAGAGATTATTTGGAGGACACCTCCCACCCACCTCACTTTCGGTCTCTCGATCTCCATCAATGCAAGAAGAAAAGGCAAAGGGTTAAAAGAAAGACCGCACATAACCAGTCACAGCCATAATGTGGTTATGCCTAATCCCTGGGCCAGCTGACGTTTGTCTTTTAATACAGAAGTTTTACTCTTTATTCTTATGCTTTTCCAAACCAGATTTCCTATTTTCTCGGCCTATTGTTTTCTAATGTCTGAAACTCCCCCAACTCTCAAGGGTGGTTTAACCCCAAATGAAAAACAAGAAACCATTTTTGGTGGTGATGAAGATACAAAAGGGTTGGTTATTAAGGGGGAGGAAGAAACCAGAATGTCATAGGGTGAAAAACAGACTAACAGGTCAAAAATGGTGAGAAGTAATCTATTGTCTTCGGGCATATGAAGGGTTAAAAGATGATTATATTTTTTCTAAGGAGTAAAATTATTTTATGTCTTCCTGGACATCTATGCAAATCATAAGCACTCTATGAAAAATAATCTTTAATCTTATTTCAAAGGTAGATAGTTAAGTCAAAGGTAGAAAAAGTTAAGATAGTTGTTCATGAAGTGTTCACATTTACCTGGAATTTGAAGCTCATCTTCAATAAATCGAACATAATTCTGTGCATTAACAGGCAGTTCTTTAAACGTCCTTGCATTTGATATGTCTGTGCTCCATCCTGGAAGAGTCTTATACTGAACTTCAACTTTATTTAAGACTTCTTGGTTTGCTGAAAGTTAAAGAGTGAGTATATTTGGCCACAGTGTATACTGCCTGTCGTCAAACAATGTTTGATATGTCACAGGTTCACCATCTCTTACAGAAATCTTTGAAGCCAGATGTGTTTTGGAATTCAGAAGTTTTCAGAGCTTAGAAAGCTAAAACATTGCATTTGGGATAGTATTTTATAATCAAACATATTTCCACAGCAACACAGGATTATTCACTGTAAGCAGGTAGATTATTAGTTTCAACACCAGGTCAAGTCAGGTTTTGCTGACAAATGAGTTTCAGTGCCAAACTTAAAACTTTCGATTCTCGGAGCTTCTCTAGATGTCTGCACCCTGGACCCGCATGACGCCAGCAGTCTCACCGAAGGAAGGCCCGCACACTTGTTCTCAGCGGGGAAGCCTGTGGTTTCTGTGACTGTGCACAAAAGCTTGCTCGGGAACTTTCCTCCAGTGTCTCACCTGCCCACTTTCTCTGTAACCCCTCACAGAAACCGAAAATGCACTAAAACAAGACCAGCATCTTTGACTAGAGCCAGCAGGTAGATGCCACAGCTATATCCAGATTTCCCCCTTGGGGACAGACATGTGCTCCCCCAGCTCGGGGAATACTGCCTGTTGATGACTCCCAGTTTACAATGTCCCCAGGAATGCCCTCCACCCCAGGGAGCTGCCTGCCTGGAGCAGCCCACATCCAGTGGCTTGTCTCTGTGAAGATGTCAAGGACCAGGCCGCTTACCTAAATTTGGGACAACTGTGAAGGGTCACTGTAGCCCCAGAGCCCCCCATGGGACCAGCTGAGGGCTCTTTATGTAACTACTTTCCCCTTCAGCTTCTCCCTGACGCCTCCCAGATGCTATTGCTCAGAGCACTCAGGACACACCACCTGCATGCAAATCTATCAGAGTCTGTTTCCCAAGGGACACAACATAAGACAGCTGGCACCAGGAGGGGTACAAGGAAGAAGGCCCTAACATGGAGCTGGAGCACGGCCAGCTGGTGGGCAGTGAGGGCAGCAGGCAGAGCATGGGTGGCCTCGGCACACTGTAGCCATGCAGTTGTCAAAACTTTCATGGGAGGTGACATGGGATGCCATGCTGGTGGCACATACAGCGCTGGCAGTATCTATCTGAAACCCTGAGAAATAAGCACAGGGAATAGTGGATCAGAGGGCTCGAGGTGAAGGCCATTCGTGAACTGGAGGAAGGTGACAAAAGGCTCAGTTTACGCCAAGTGTGAAGGTCAGCACCTGGTGGGCAGCACAGCAGCTTCTGAAGAGAATCTCATCTCCGATAGCAGGGGGCAGAAAAAGCTGAGGTTTGGGCCCAGGTTCTGAGTTCCAGAAAAAGTTGAATTCTCAAATATAGCAAATCTGCTCTGACAAGGCCAGAGCCCTGTTTGGGGAAAAAAGTGGGACCCTGAGACTTTGGATGGGACATCTGAGCTGGTGCACTGCAAACTCCTGCATCCTTAGATTTGCTGATGGCCTGCAGACCAGCCTCCTGTTTCCTGTTGAAGGCTACGGCTTCCTCTTGCTTGAGGGTGAGGAGGAGGGGCGTCTGCCTCCCAAGGTAGCCCATGTCCCTTTCAGGACCTACCTTTACCTCCCCTCTTGACCAGCAAACAATCCCTAGGGTCAGGTCACAACGTAACTTGGCCAAGGAAGCACTGGACCTGCTAAGGGAGGGGTGGGACTGCATTCGGAAAGGATCTGCAGGACTGAGTCAACCACTACCACTCGGAGCCAAGGAGCGTGCATGCAACTGGAGCCCGAGGGTGGATCGTGAGACGCAGTGGGTGGTGGAGTATGAGGTCAAATAGGAGAGTACTGCTCTGGGAGTGCTCTCCCATGACTCATGATACAAACATGCTGCGACCGTATGCTAGGAACGTTCCTGGAAGCTTTAAGAAAGCGATGACCCACACCAAGCAGATGTGTCAGAACTGCTCGAGGTAGGTGACAGAAGGGATGCAGAAACTCAGCGGGGCTTCTATTTCCAGCCATGATGGAGTACGCGGCTTCAGACTCACTCCCAGCGTGAACTGTGAGAGTGGACAGACTATCTGACAACTCTTTCCAGGCAATGGACAACAGGAAGCACAGAACCGCCGGTTCACAAGCATGTCTTGAAACTACTCAACTCTCTACCTAGGGACAATTTCACAACCACTGGAAGTCAAGATGCTGGGGTGACACTGCAGCCAGCAGAGAAGTGGTCCCATTGGCCTGAGCAGGCAGATGTCAGATTTCAGGGAAGCTGAAGCAGCTAGAATCACGGTCAAGTGTCAGACAGGAGAAGGACCCCACGCCTCCACCCCAGAAGTCCACGTCAAAGTCCCATGGCTAAATTTCAACTGTATAGGCAAAGATGGGACCACCGGAGGGTCACCAGATAGCGGTTGCCACACAGGAGAGAGGGACAGAGATTCTAGAGGGGCTGGTAGAAGGGAAGGGACAAGGTGCACTGGAGCTCCGGCAGTGCCAGACTGGAGATCTCTTTACCCCTCATTAACTCTCCAAACGTGCAGCTGAGCCACCGGAAAGGCTGAGGACCACACTCTGGAGTGAAACCTGCTGCAGACACCCTCAGTGGAGCCCAAAACCCAGATCCTGCCCAGACCCACAGAGGAGACAGAATTTGGAGATTGGTTCACAGCAGGTGAGAGGTTTGGAAAATACCTTGGGCTCTTCACATAACTATACTAACAAAGCATAAAACCAAGGTACAAAAGTCCAAGAGGATCAGCCAGTAATATAATTGCTGCATAAAACAAGAACCAATGGTCTTCAGAGGAAAGTAACAGAATCTCAGTCCCGGCAACATTCAGACAAAGTCATCAGACATTCTGAAACAGTGATGCAGAATCAAGGAAGAGAGCAGCCAAGAGAAACCAAACTAGAGCTGGCCCAGAGGTCAGACTGGCGGACAATGACTTCACACTCGTCTGAGAACCTGGAGCTAGCTATCTATCTTCAATTCCACTGACTGGTCATCATCAGCATGTCACAGAACCTACCAGCCTACCACGCGTCATTACACCAGTCAATATTCCTTCACTTGGCACAGTCTTGTAGGACGGCTAAACAAATTTACTGTTCCTACTTCTGGAAGCTGGAAACGTTCACTGAACTCCCTGAGTAACTGAAGAAATCATTTCACTCAAGATATGTCTGAAAAAACACATTTCCTCAATGGGAAGTCTCCCTCCATCCATCCACTGTAGACACAGAGCAGGGGTTGGAGGGAACCATTTACGTGGCTGGGAGGGCAGGGTGGGATCATGTACCAAGAGCCTGCTGACCCTGACAAGCGGGCTCTCTTCTCCTACCCCACACCTCTCCAGGGAGGGAGAGATGCCTGCATGGACTGAGGAAAATGAGAGAGCGGGGCTCTGAGGGACCCCAGTTCTTCATTTCCATTTTCACATTTCATGCTGCGACCCAGCACCCAAATGCAGAGGAGCTACGAAACAAACGCCAATAATAAGTGGCTACACTTGCACTGTTCACGAAGGGCATAACAGTCATGTGGCTATATATCATAAATTATTCAGAGGAGCTTTACAAAATTATTGTAATATATTCACTAATAATATTCTTTATACATATCCTAAAACAAATACCTGGGAAATGAGGTATAATTTCACCATCTAACTTGTAAGCAACTCCAACTTTGATTTCCGTAAACATGTCCAAAATATCCAATTTGGTAAGTGCCAACCTAATTTTGGAAGAAAAAAAAAAAAAGACAATGTTAAAACAGCAAACTCTTAAAGGCCCTAACATCTGACTTGATGAGGGGATAAAGGAAAACTCATACAAACCAAAAGTTCCAAAGCAATTCTGAGAACTGGCTAGGATTTTCCTTTAAAGTGGCCCACACGTAAACCACAATAGGACAATATACTGATGAATCTTCCTCATCATGAAAAAATGACTTGATTCTACGTAAGTTTCTTTTCCAATAATGACAACAGATTTTCAGTGACTGATCCACACCCTTGCTTAACTTTCTTATGATCAGCACATACTTGTGGGACAGCTGCCTGCAGTGAAGGACACATCTGGGACTGTGGGGCACAGCGGGACTCACAGACCCACGGGGGCAAGCGCGGGGCAGATGCGTATTTACACACGTGTCGTCAACCCTCATTTCTTCACTCCGGTGACAGTCACCTCCTCCCTTCTGGTCAGAAATTATCACAGGAGAGTGAAGAAAACACACCCAGGACCTCTTCGTGACACATCAAAACCCCCCAATAAAATGACTGGAAAATAGCTTTAAGGGAAAATCTGTGGAAATTAGATACAATACTAGTTTGGGATTCTCGTCCACAAATTCTCTTTTTATCCTTCATTCTGTTACTTGCTAGAGGTTGAGCCTAACAAATGCAGGCACAGATACATTCATTTACGTGTGTGTGTGTGTGTGTGTGTGTGTGTGTGTGTAAGTCACTGAGCCCTTTCGGTGAGTCAGGCAGTCTGCTAGATGCTCTCACCACATTTCTCAGCTAATTTTCAAAACTCCCCTAAGAAGCAGGTAATAACAGTATCTAGAGGATGATTTCTTAAAAAGGCACAGAAAGATTAACTTGCCCAAACTCACAGAGCATAATGCACAGATCTGAGATTTAAACCCAGAAGTCAGGCAGCCATCAAGGCCTGCACCAAATCGGTTATACGGCCCCCGCTCTGTGTATGTACTCCACCTTTGCTCTATCTATCTATCTATCTATCTATCTATCTATCCATCTACCTGTCTAGTTACCTACCTACTACCTTAACCCTCCTCTATACTCACACACATGTGAGAAGACCATGATTCTCTCCTTCCAACCTTAGATGTCTGGGAAGATAACCTGGGTCCCCTCCCTTGTGTCCTTTCTCCTATATCTTGGTCCACTTCTACCTTGAACTAAAATTTCATTCAGAGGTGACAGAGAAAAACTTTTCTATTGGTGTACTATGTCAAGTTTGCATTTCACAAAATTCAACTGTGGTCAGGAGCTGTCCTATTATTTTCTGAAATAAGCGTTTTGAAGAATACTCACGCAGTAAACCCATTAATCATATGAGCGTATCTAAGCAAAACGAGGTCCAACCAGCCACACCTTCTTTTCCTTCCAGTAGTCACACCAAACTCCCTGCCCCTTGTTTGCAGTAACGCTCCGATTTCCTGGGGGACAGAAAATAGAGCTCAGACTTGGAACAGCAACGCTGTCAATCTAGTAGAATTAACTAAGCTCATGTAATAAGTCAGAGTCCCTTTGAGGTGAATGTCTTTCAGGAAATAACTAAATTGAAGACAGAATTCCACAGACAGGATGGATTTTATGTGAGGGAGGCATTATTTGGAACAGATCCACTTTTGGTTTCATTTTTTACTATATTTTAAAACCAATATTTTTAATGATGTCATATAGATCACTTCCTAAAATTTAGGTTAATGTACAAAAAATATAAATGCTGCACATTAAAAACTAAGTAGTTACTATTTATTAAAACAGACAACTTAGGCCAACTGCTCAAAGAATAACTGTAGGTTGATAACTTCCTGAAAACCATTACGCAAACTTTCACCCAGCAACCATGTACGGACATCACAATGCCCGTCTGAAAGGAACCGGGGCTGAAAACAATGCTCAACAGTGTCAGCTGCAGTGACTTCCTACAGCCTGATTTTCCCCTCTATGAGCTACCTAGTCCACAGCCTACGCCTTCTGATTAAAGCCATCATCTCCTTACCTCATAGTCTGACATTATTATAATGACATACATTTTTAAAAGTTCGCTCCACTATCTTGGGTTCCCAGCCCCACTTGTGGGGCCCGGGGCAGGTCACTTCAGCTCTCTGTGCCTCATGTGAACAACGGGGACAGTAGCACCACCCAGCTCCCTGAGCTGCCGTGAGGCCCCACAGAGCTTCTGGGTAAGCAGCACCTAACCAGCGCCCGGCCCTGGTCACCATGGACATGTCAGCTACTATTACCCCATGTCTGGAGATCACTCTCCTCACTCGCCCTTGTCTCCCACTAAGCTCTGGGTTAGAGGGAGTTGTCATTTCTAACCACTTGCCCCCTCTCTCAGTCCCCTTCATAGACCCACCTTCCTCAGCCTTGCATGACAAGGACCTTTAAGTACCCCGGAATCCCTCCTCTGTTGTTGCCACTCTGCAGCCACTAGCGATAAAGGTGTGCATACATTTTTTAAAAGGTCGCTCTAGTCAGTCTTGCAAATTAAGTGAAATGCATGGAAGACCAGAATTCATTAAGGAAAAAGAAAAGCATGAATTTTATCTTAAAGCGTTTGCATCAGGTTTCCTGAGACAGAGGCTTACGTTGTCTTGCTCGGTGGGAAAGGCACCAATACCAACTCTGGTTGTGTAGGCTTTCACAACGCCGTACACTTCTCCAACGTTCTGGGGGGGCATGCCCAACCCGGTGCAGACCCCTCCCACTGTGCAGTTTGAGGAGGTCACAAAGGGGTAAGTTCCTACAAACAGAAACAAATATTAAAGATACACACGGAGAAATACGTTATTTTAAAACAGAATTACCAAGAAGAGCCTGCATTTGGATATATTCTAGGATTCTGACAGACCTGACTCTAACCGTGACCGCTGAGTTTTGCTCTGGCTTCTGCGTGTAATGAGACAGAGACACGCGGTCGGAGCTGCACCTGCAGCGCTGACACGGCAGGGGCCCTTGGGTGCAGGCTCAGTGGCTCAGCTCTGCATGGCAGGCACTCACCTAATGGACTGCTAGATCATTTAATGCCAACACCCTGGGGTCACTCCACCTGCGTAGACTTAAAATCGATGTATTTTTAACCCTCTCCTGTTAGTTTAAAACAAATTTATTTGACTTCCTTGATACAAATAAGGCACAGCAGCAGCCTGCAGTGACAACGGTATGCTAAAAATTTTGGAGTATTTGAGCATTTTCCTACCTTTTGATGTCTATCTAGGGAATAATTCCAGAAATGACAAGGATAAGCTAAGAGTGGTGTACCCCCCACCCAAGATCCTCTTCATACTTAAAATTATTCATTAATTAGATACTCTGCTTCCTTTCCAGATTGGAAAGGCATCTTACAGTATCAAAAATACATATCTACTACATAAGAATATACTTTCTTTCACTGATTTACTTAGAGTTAAAAGCCAGTGATGTATCAATAGGCGCTGCAAACAATCACACTTATCCTCAGCGACCATGTTTACACAGAAAGGCCAACAAACCAATGAGGCAAAGTCTGAAGACACTAAGCATTAACTAAACTTAACGTGTGCATCGCGTTTTCCACAACAGCCCTTTAACAGAAAGACGGGTACCAGATAACGACCTCCCACCACTCCTGAATGTGCACACAAGCTAAAAGCCTCATTTTTAAATCCCTCAATGCTAACATTAACTATTTATATCTTAAGTACTTCAGGGCTCAGTCAAGCGCCCCGTAAGTCACGTCTCACTCACCAAAATCAATATCTAGGAGTGCTGCATTTGCACCTTCTACCAAGATTTTCTTTGGTGGTCCATGCAGGGCCTCGTACAGGAAGTAGACCCCATCTCTCACCATGGGCTTAACCCTCTCCATGTAACCCTGTGGACAAAGACAAAGACCAATGTCAGCGCAGACCAGTACTACAACATGACCAGTATGGTCAAAATTACCCGACTCAATGACGGTGGAAACCGGCCAAAGCAAAGTAGAAAGGGGTAGGTGATGTTCCCACCCGACTACAACACTGTGATTACCTCGTGGAGCATCAGGCTGATCCTCCAGAACCGGGGAAGAGACACTAGCTCAGGACAAGTAGAGATACAATGGATTCAAAGGTGCTACCTTAACCTCCCTGCATAGAAGATGACGGTCTTCCAAAGAGCCACGCACTCACACTTCACCAGCTTTCAGGAAAATTCAAGGAACTGAGTCCATTATATTACAATTTTATATTTTGTGAAATATTTAAAAAACTACACTTACAATCCATGTAACCGTGAGTTTTAAAATTTGCATTCAAAATGTGATTCTCAAAATGCTGTGAGGGCCACAAGGGACATTGCCAAGCATGCAAATACATCAGTAATTGATTCCTAAGATTCTTCTTCCATTATACCCATTACAGTAAAACATCTCAGCGGTATTACTAATAGACAGTGTCCAGTACTGTTTACACACGACCACTGTAAACTTTCTCAAAACACATATAAGTTAACAATACTGCTTAATTTTAGAATTGAATTCAAAAGGTAGTATTAACAAGAGTTGCCCCAATGTCTATAGTACAAGTGCAATAAAACCTAGTTTCAATTATGTTTAAATGTTTAGCCAGACCAGTATGGAAATTCCAAGTTCCACTCCTGAATTCACCAAAGTGTGTTCTGCCCACTGATGAAAGTAAGGTCCCCTCTTAGAGGGCTCTAGTCTCCAATCTCAGGCTTATTCCTATTTTAGTTCTTTTTTTATGCCTAAAATTACCAACCCACAATCACATCTCTTGTTCCATAAAGACCTGGTTCACCTATTAAGAATTTTCTTACCCAATTCTGTTTATTATTATTCAGCTACTTAATATTCACATGGAACATGTACAGAATAGAACTGAAAAGCCATACCCATACTTTAAGTACATAAATATTTCCAAGTTGCTAATAATAAAGCTAAAATAATTGCTGCCATGACAGAATGAAAAGAAAATAGCAATCCATTCTAAGCAACCATCAATACACTGAAATCCAATTTAGATTGTTCCTTGGAGGGCATTTCTTTCAGGAATTTAGAAAGTACACAGACCTAAGGTCTGCAACTATTTTAGAATGGCATGTGAGCTGTGTAAACTTCTATTCAGTTCTGGAATGGATATTTGTACTTATTTACAGAAGAGAAAGAGCACCAATGTAATACACAGGAAGCAGCTCGAAATTCACCAAAGACTGTGGGAGACTGAATAGGAGACCTGACTACTAACCAAGTCAGGCACCACCGACATCTAAGAGTTGTCAGCTTGGGCCTAATCTTTGACCCGTTACCTTATTTGCCTCCTAAGAGACTAACCTAATGGGGTAACCCTCCTGACTGGGCTGGTCAGCTTTCAGAGTTCTCTCCTGCTTGTCCCTTTGCTGATTATCCTCCACATTGCTGAGTGATTTTTATATACAAAAACAGCTCGAAATTACTCAATAGTTTTTTCATTATCTCCAGGATCAAAACTCCCTTTTAAGTCCTTGGCTGCAGACACATGAGACCAACAGAAGACCTATGATTTGGTCCCTACTTGTCTAACTTTATTTTCAGGCACTTGCCTCCTATTCCCTGCTCCCTACTCAGTGTTGTGTTTAAGCCATGCCACGTGAAGTTACTCAAACACACCGTGTCCTTTCAGGTTTACAAAGGGCCAACACATTGCTTTACTGGTTCTTATCTGTAACATCTGGGCGGCACTTATTATACACTATTTCGTGTATAACTTCTAAACCACCACATGCTCTTCATTCCTCTATTTTCAGTTCCTAACACAAAGCCTGAGTGAATAACAGGTCCAGATGCCAAGCTGGCAAACAAGTTTTTAAAAGGACATTAAAAAGGTCAGAAAGCATTACCTTGAGTTTTTGTAATTCACCCTCAATGTCTATTTCCAAAGTGGGGTATATAGATTTGTACTGGTTTGCCAGAACTTTGAACCTAAGAAATACAGAAAAATCAAGACATTAGCTCTGAGAAATAGGATAAGTCAAAACATCAGCTGTCTTTAAAATGTTCTGAATAATATAATTTGATTCAAATGGTTTTTGTAGATAAGTGCTCTAAGAAATTAACTCCCAAACTGAAGTTCCATTCTGAAAACTAAAATCTAATAAAGGAGACCAGTCATATGAATAAATGTTATATTCAAAGTATTTTTTTGCTCAAGTTTAAGAAGCTCAACAATATAATTAAGATTATGTGTGTGTCTGTGGTGGGGGGGGGGGCAGGGAATAACTGAAACCTTCAACCACAAGACTTACATCCGCATTAATTACATCATACTGAGTGCAAAACAAAAGGCAAGGCCCACACGGTGGTTCTAAAAGAGACAGAGGCAGACATCAGCCACCGGCCTCCAACACTCCCAGTGGAGGCACTGTGGCAAATTGGACCACCCGCTGGCCGAAAATGGATGGAACAAATCATTGACCAAAAATGGAGAGCACACACAGTACCTCTGACGCCACCTGTCATTAGAGACAATGGCGGAGTCCCTATAGCTCTCTGGTGACTATTAGGTTCCCCTAGGAGAATTTTCTACAAAGAGTCGGTGTCGATGTGTTATTTCTGTTTTGCAAGGTGAGCTCGGTACACAGTAGTTCACTAGTACCTGAGAGCCTACTTACTTCTGGATAAAGGACACGGAGGGTTGGACCTGAAAATCTGAGGATCAAGACTCTAGGGTGCGGTGACCGCACCAGCCCCACCAAAGCAATGCCACCCACCCCGCCCCTGAAACACTTCTACTTCTGAGCAAACCACTCCAGACTCCAATCTTCGAACATAAGTTTTGTTTTGCCTCCTTGGGGGTACTGCTATGATATCGTCATTTTACTTTGCAAAGAGTTAACCTGAAATTAAGAATCAATTGAAATATAATAACCTTAATATGCTACATAAAACAAAAATGCTGACTACCACGAGAATACGGATTTTCCCTGTCTGCAATCTGAGTTTTAAAGACTACAATTCCATTTGCTCTTTCCACTGTGAAACGCAAGCCAGTTACCTCTCCGAGAAGCCACTGAAATCAGAAACAAGGTCGCACATCCTGAGCCCACTCCGAGCAGCTTTGGAAGAGTAAACGGGGCCGATGCCTTTTTTTGTGGTACCCAAGCTTAAAAATAAATCAAAACAAGCTTTGAGTTAGACAAGAAAGATGCCATTCTTGTGGTCAGACTGACTGACTTCTGTTTATGTTATTTTCTGTAAGCTCCTTTCCCAATCTTACTGATTTTCTCTGAAATCTAAACTAGATAGTTTAATACTTATTTTTCTTCAACCTCTGGCCTAGAACTCAAGCATTAGAGTCTAGATATGCTTCCACGGCACCCAAAGCAAAAAAACAAAGAAAAAAAACCCATACTTCTTTCCTGCTTGTTCTTGCCTCTGCTGCTCCTGGATACCATCGGCTGCTTGATGGAAATCAAATACTGTGGGAAAACACACAAAATCACAGTGTTTGTTCAAACAAAGATAATACAGGGAAGAAAAAACACTGTTATTTGAAATTACTGAAGTTACAAACCCCTTCAGTCTAACTTCATATGACAAATTAGGTACCTTATTAGAAGGGACAGTAATGGTGGGAGTGGACCTGGGTTACAATACAACTGGTACATTAACATAAAAATATGCCTAAGCGTTCACTCCTAGTTATTGCAATCTGCACTATTTCAGAAATGAGTCACTACGCCTTGCCAGTGTGGCTCAGATGGTTGGATCGTTGTCCTGCACAAGGGGAGGTTGTGGGTTTGATCCCTGGGCAGGGCACAAGCCTAGGTTACGGGTTCAGGCCCCAGTTGCAGTGCATGTGAGAGGCAACCAATCGATGTCTCTCTCTCTCTCATCAATAAATATATATTTTTAAAAAAGGAGTCATTAAGAAGGTAACTTTGTAACACCCTACCCAACAATTCTGTAAAGCTCTGTTTACTAAAACACCCGCTTTTCTTCAAGTTCTGCACTCCAGGAATCCAGGGAGTATTTCAACATCTTCCTCTCCCTCACTAGTCCCCAGCTTCCAGCATCTTTCCACCAACACTGCAGCCTCCTGATGCATGTGCCTATTTGCACACTTGACAGCTCTAATCCATAATTTTTAATGTAGCCAAAGTCACCTTTCCAAGACACAAATATCATGTAACCCTTTGCCTTAAAAACTCAATGGCTTCCTGTTGCTGGAAAGATATGATATATCTGATACAGGGTTAACATCCAAAACACGCAAAGAACTCAAACAGCACAACATCAAAAAAACAAACAATCTGATTTAAAAATGGGCAGAAGACCTGAACAGACACTTCTCTAAAGAAGACATCCAGGTGGCCAACAGACATGAAAAGATGTTTAACATCACTAATCATCAGAGAAATGCAAATCAAGACCATAAAGAGATACCACCTCACACCTGTCATAATGGCTATTACCAGAAAGATGACAACGAGGCTGCCAGGGCGTGGAGAACAGGAAACCCTTCTGCCCTGTTGGAGGGGATGTAAATTGGTGCCGCCATTACGGAAAAGGGTGCAAAAGTTCCTCAAAAAATTAAAAATAGAACTACCATCTGACCCAGAAATTCTACTTCTGGGCGTTTATCTGAAAAAACAAACAAACAAACCAAAAACACAAATTTGAAATGATATATGTACCCTTGCGCAGCATCATTTACAACAACCAGGATCTGGAAGCATCATTTACAACAACCAGGATCTGGAAGCATCATTTACAACAACCAGGATCTGGAAGCATCATTTACAACAACCAGGATATGGAAGCATCACTTACAACAACCAGGATCTGGAAGCATCATTTACAACAACCAGGATATGGAAGCATCATTTACAACAACCAGGATATGGAAGCATCACTTACAACAACCAGGATATGGAAGCATCATTTACAACAACCAGGATATGGAAGCATCATTTACAACAACCAGGATATGGAAGCATCGTTTACAACAACCAGGATATGGAAGCATCGTTTACAACAACCAGGATATGGAAGCAATCTAGGTATCTGCCAACAGATGAACGGCTAAAGAGGTGGCACATATACACAACGGAATATTACTCAGCCATAAAAGAAAAGAAAAGAAAATCTCACCATCTGTGACAACGTGAATGGACCCAGAGGGTATTTATTCTAAGTGAAATTAAGACAGAGAAAGACAAATGCCATATGATGCATTTATATGTGGAATCTGAACATCAAAACAAGCAAGCAAGCAAAAGAAAACAGAAACAGGTTTATAGACACAGAGACCAAACTGATGAGGCCCCAGGGGACGGGTGAAAAGGTAAAGGAGATTAAGAGGTACAAATTTCCGGTTATAAAACAAGTGAAGTCATGGACATGTAATGCACAGCACAGGGAATACAGCCCATAATACTGAAATAACTGTATGGTGACATACGGTTACTTTCATTGCCATGGTGACCACTCTGTAAGTTCTATAGATGTTGAAACACTGTGAGTACAACTGAAACAATGTAATATTGTATGTCAACTATAATAAAAAAATTTACAAAACAAAACATAAAGTGTGCAATTCAACCATTTTTAGCATATTTAACTATGGCTTCTTTTCACTGACGATTGTTGCCTCCAAATAAATAAGCTGAAACTTGTAAACATTAAACAGGACAATCGGTGCGAGGTGCCTGGAACTAGAGGTGGCACCGGTGGAGGAGCTACCTGTTTAGGAGACTAGTGCTGTAGTTACAGATGGCAAAACCAGAACAATACTGGAGCACTCGACCTAAACACCACCCTCCGATTCACTCTGGCTCACAGACAGATGTCAAGGAGCTCCCTGCCTATGCTTTCTTCCCGGAGTTTTATGGTTTCAGGTTTCATCTTTCATCTCGTGAGTTAATTGTGGTGTCTGGTGTAAGACGGGTCATTTCATTCCTTTGCACGTGGCGTCCGGTTTCCTCAACACCGTTTTTTGAACAGACTATCCCTTCCCCACGTATAGTCTTGGCTCCTTTGTCATAAATTAATTGACTATATATGTGTGGGTTTATTTCAAAGCCCTCTAATCCATTCTATTGATCAACACCATACTGTTTTAATTCCTGAAGCTTTGTTTCACAGTTTGAAATCAGGGGCCATAATGCCTCCAGCTTTGTTCTTCTATC
Organism: Macrotus californicus; assembly: GCA_007922815.1. Lineage (NCBI taxonomy): Eukaryota > Metazoa > Chordata > Mammalia > Chiroptera > Phyllostomidae > Macrotus > Macrotus californicus. The sequence goes on from VMDR010006683.1 coordinate 16,279, forward strand.
TCAAGATTCCTTTGGATATTTGAAGTCTTCTGTGATTCCATACAAATTTTAAGATTGTTCTATTTCTATAAAAAATGCCATGGGAATATTGATAGGGACTGTATTCACAACATAGACATTGTCATTTTAATTCTTCCGATCAATAAGCACAGAGTAACTTTCCATTTATTTGTGTTTTCTTTCATTTCTTTCACCAATATCTAATTGATTTCAGTTGTCTAAGTTTTTCACACCCTCGTTTAAAAGAGTAGCTTTTTGTGGCACTAGGAAGACTCTGTATAATTAGGTAGATGTTGATTAAAGGTGTAGAATACGTGCATCTTTTTGTGCAACTTGCTGTACTACGTGGTGTGTTAAAATGTTTACTCATCTCTAACACATGGATTCTAGACCTTGGCCATTAAATAGCTAACATCTATTATAAGATTTACTACAACGTTCCTATTTGGGGACACAGCCAATAGCCTTTCTTATCTACTTTTTAGGGACCAGAATGGTTTCTTAAGAGCTGTTTCATCAAACTTGAACTTTGCAAATGACTTATGACAAGACTGAGATCTTAGAGTAAGCCATCTCTTTGGAATAAAAGAGCATTTGTATTTCAATATCTGTTTATTTTCTATGTTCAGAGAAGTTACGAAGGCAGCTGGCAAACCACAAATGAGTGGTTGATGGAAAGCAGATGAACCATATTTTTCAGAAAGTAATTTAGTACCTTGCCATAGAGCTAATGTTTTCCTAGGTTTTCTAGGCCCCAGGAAGCTATTAGCGTAATCAGAATAATTACTTTCATAAAGCTTCACTGTGGCATGGAGCCTTAATATCTCCACTGTTACCGTTTCTGAAAGAACAGTCTTTGAACTTGCTTTGAACATCCTTCCATTTTCTGCAGCCTAGATATTAAAAACAAAAATACACCACCACGGGGATTTGGTCTCATTTTAAAAATTAAAGGTAATCGTTCACTTTCAATAGTTAAGTCTTATCAACACCATCTTATCATTTATTTTTTATTACCATGGCTAAGTTTTATTAACACTGCTCCTGCTGTGCTGTGATCCACTGTGCAGTACATGTAATCCACTTTGCTTGCTTCTCATACCTCCACAGGCCTTTTTTAAAAATTTGTGTCCACGTAACATGAGATCCACCCTCTTAACAGATTTTTATGTCACAACGTAGAACTGTTATCTACAGCCTCAAAGTTGTGCAGCATATCTCTACAGCTCAGTTATCTTTCACTTCCTTCAGGTCTGTGAATTCAATGTCATCTTCTAACCAGACACCTCCTCGGCCACTTTATCTACAACTACAGGCCCCACCCACCTGCTCCCGACACAGCCTGCCTCCTTTCTCTGCTCAGAACTTATCTCTGTAGGCATTGATACATTTACTGCCTCTTTCTCTTGTTTTTTATTGTCTTCCCTACTATACTACAAGTTTCACTAAGGGATTTTTATTTTCCTTTCCTACGGCTGAAACACCAGTGCCCAGCACCGTAGCTGGCACAGAGTAGGCACTCAGTAGATAGCTGTTGCATCAAAGGATAGATACTCAGCCAACCTGGATTTCAAATGTTGAAAAAAACACTGTCAGAACTCAGCCGTTTCTCAGCTCTCCTTCCCTCCATGAGCATCTTGTGCGTCACCAATGTTGTCATGTCAATTGAGTCCATGGGACAGGACACAATTATAATGTAATGGATAGTTCTGTGCATACATGCTTACATATGCTAATGTAAAGATCTGACCAACAACTTGTTCATTTTTCCATTTTTTAAGAAGAAAATGGACTGTGTAACGCAAAACTTTTAACAATGCCTTGCGGAGTTTATGATCACGGACAGGAAGTGCATGGCAACAATGACACAAAGGATGAAACGACAAGGGAAATGGAAGCACTTTGTTGTGAGGACCTGAGGTTAAACATTATATAGGCTACCTCGTTTTACTGTGCTGTGCTTTACTGAGCTTCACAGATGTTGTATTTTTAACAAGTTGAAGGCAAGACCCTCCACCAGCAAAACGATTATGACTCACTTTATTGTAATACTGGCTTTACTACAGTGGTCTGGAACCGAATCCATAACACCTCCAAGATATGCCTGTATTATTTTAAGATAGACCATGGTAATTTAAAGACGTACATTATAAATCCTAGAGCAACTACCAAAATTCATAAAATAAGAGGTATAGCTAGTAACCTAACAGAATGTCAACTGTAATTGAAAAATAAGCCCTGGCTGGTGTGGCTCAGTGGATTGAGTGGCGGCCTGTGAACCAAAGGGTCGGGGCACATGCCTGGGTTGTGGGCCAGGTCCCCAGTAAGGGGGCATGCGAGAGGCAACTACATATTGATGTTTCTCTCCCCCTCTTCCCCTCTTTCTAAAAAATAAATAAAATCCTTAAAAAGGAAAAAGAAAATAAAAGAAATTGTAAAAATATAAAATAAAATATAAAATGTAAAAGAAATCAAGAAAAGAAGAAAAATGACAAAGAACAGATGGATCAAACAGCAAACAAAGAACAGATGGACATTCAACCATAATAGCTATACTAAAAGTAAAGGGCCTAAACACTGCAGTTAAAAGGCACAGTGTCACAACAAATAAAAAGCAAGATCCAACTATACTTTGTCTACAAGAAATGTGGCATATAAATATGAACAAGGACAGGTTAAAGATTATTCAAGAATGTAAAAAGATACACCTTGTAAATACTAATCTTAAGAAAGCTCTAGTAGCTAAGTAATATCAAAGTAGACTTCAGAAGAAGGAATGTTACCATAGGTAAAGAGGACATTTTATTAAGAATTAATTCATCAAATACATAACTTTAATAGAAACACATCTAACTGAGCCTCAAGCACAGAAAGCAAAAACTGGCAAAGTTCAAAAGAAAAAAAAGACAAGTCCACAATTATTGATGGTTCCAACACATCTCTCTCTCAGTAAGAGAGCAAATAGACAGGAAATCAGGATATGGAAGATTTGAACAGTGTAATCTCATTTGATGCAACTGGCATATAAAGAATACTCTCCTCAACAGTAACAGAACACATATTCTAAGTGGATGCAGAACATTAACCAAAACAGACCATATGCTTCACTGTAAAACAAATGCCAACAAATTTAAACAGACATCATACAAAGTATATTCTCTATCCACAACAAAACTAAATTAGAAACAAATAATAGAGGGAAATTGGGTAAATTTTCCAAACAATATAAACATCATGTCTCAGTAACTCATGGGTCAAATCAAAATTTTTTTTTAAATCAAAAAAAAAACTATGAAGTAACTTCAACTGAACGGAAATGAGCATATAAAATGTCAGTATTTGTAGAATGTAGCTGAAGTAGTGTTAGAGAGGTTAGGAAAGGAGAGAGAATTAAAACCAAAGAAAGTAAGAAAAATGAAGCAATAAGGAGCTAAAATCAATTAAAAGGAAAACAAATCGAGAAAAATCAACAAAACCAAATGCTTAGTTTTGGGGGGAAAAACACAAAAATCAGTAAAATTAGATAAAGCTCTAGTTAGACTGATCGAGAGAAAACGAGAGAAGATACAGTTGCTGGTACCACGCACAGAAGGAAGGCCCTCGCTGCAAACTGTACAGAAGTTGAAAAGACAATATACAGATATTACAATCCTTAGGCCAATAATCTGACAAGTTGAATAAAATGAATATAATCCTTGAAAAACATAAATTACCGAAACTAACACAAGAAACAGAAAAACCTGAATATCTCTGAACAACCCCACAAAGATTCTACGCACCATTTGAAGAAGAAATAATACTGATCCTACACGTACTCTCAGAAAAATGAAGTCACTGAAACTAAAGAAGAAGGCACTGAAGTTAAGAACACTACAGACCAATATCCTTCAGGATGAGCAAACAGTAAATGTTGGCCAAGTGGGGTGCAGCACCTGAGTTAGGTGCTGGGCAGTTATATAAATAAAACAGATGGAATTCTTTCCCTCGTAGGCACAGCCTTGTGTGAAGTGTGAAGTGCCTGTTCTACTGATGGGGGACTAAAGCCTAAAAGATAACGTACCAGAGGACACACAACCAACACCTGGGCCCAGGTCCCTAAAATTCAAAAGCCTGGGACTGCAATCCACACTGCACATCCATCACACTGTGCTGGCTGAAGTGCATGACTTTACGGGAAATTGTAAAAATCCTTGGAAAGAAAGAAATTAATATTTTTGAGCATCTATGTACCAGTTAGGTCTTGTACTTAGTTCTGAAATGAGGGTTCTAATGCCATAATTACAATGGAGCTTACAGAACTGCCTTTTCCGTCCTATGGGAAGAGAATCTCTGACAATTCTCAGTGCTTTCATAGCAACGATTCTCAGCAAGCTTCCAGTCTGTTTTCTTTAAATGATTCTCCTTTTTTCCCTCATTTTAGAATTGATTGTACTAAAAATACACGTTTCTTATAGATATTTTAATAACACATTTTAAAGCAAACATATACAGACTGGGGCAAGAGTAGGCTTACAGTTGTCAGTATATGAAACAGTTTATTCTTGTATTATATATCATTGTATTATTTTCCATACAAACAACTGTAAAACCTACTTTTGTCACACCCTGTATTATCACTACGAATAGCTAAATTTTAGTTTGAGTTTTCCTCTCTGGACTCAGTTCTCTACTACCTGAAAAACTTTCCTTTAAGGACATAGATGTATAAAAAAAGAAAAATCATTATTAAAGAAGTAGAACAAAATCATAAAATTAATTCACATTTGCTACGATTTAAACCACATTACTTCCCAATGAGACTGGTCCCTTGGTCCCTCTGCATTAGTATTTTCTTTGTTTTTTTGTAGCCTAAAGTAGTAGTTGAATAGCTTGCTTACCCACTGTGCTAGACCCAAGGATGCCGACTGTCATGTGACAGGCCCAAAATGTTTGACGTGAAGAAGAAAGGTGGAGAATCCAGACAAAAACCCAAATCACTCTTAACACTGTTCCCTTCCAGCAGCCTGACATCACCGCATGCTTGTATACCTATCTGAGCACGCGCACTAAGGGTGTCAGCTACTCAAAGCGTGCACACTAGGCACTATCCTATCGCACAATCCTGAATTGTGGCACTCAGATTAAGATGCTAAATGTCACACAGCAGATGACAGAGAACCATGACAAAGTTCTGAAGGTAGGCGGTGGCTTTCATCATCTAACACAGCGCCTTCCTGCGTCCGCAGAACAGAGACAATGAATACCGAAGACTATGTAAAAACCGCGGGGGGAAAGTAATTAAAGATGGGAACAGAATATTCATAGTAACAGAATACATGTAAGGTTAATAATTAGTGAAGGTAAGCAGATAAAAACACTATGAAAGTAATAAACAAAAACACATTTGTCATTATACGCCTAAGAGACTGTCAGCATGAAAAAATGTTAATACCATTGCATTGCTTTCTATATTATAGCACTATAATGACTGTATAAAACTTTAAAATGTAATTACTAACGTAAGTTAAAGACCAAAAATATATATTTTACATAGGCAACAGATTGAGAGTATGTTTTTTTTTAAAATCAGAAGCTTAAAATAGCCAATAAAAGTGACAGATTTACAACTTTCTTGCTTCCTTCCAAAAGGGTTTCAATTTGCTTACTTGGCTGATACAAAAACTTTGATGGGGCTGTGCCTCTTTTAAATGAAGGCCAATGTTAAAACTAGAGCAACTCCTGCCTCAGGAGAAATATATATTTAGGTAGAATGTAAGAGTTCGATCACGCACACAGAAGTTTCTTACACGGCTCCTAGTTCCTCCTCTGTCCTGGTTACTACTGTCTGTTAACTGTGTCATGGTCAATAAACAATTCCATCACTTCGGCGACAGCAGAGTAACAGGGAAACAAACCTCAAGTTTACTGGTGGTGACTGAAGTAACTTTAGAATCCAGTTTGCTCTGAATAATGGAAAAGGCGAGTCATCTGAATCATTTTAAAAAAGCAGTGTTATTACTTTTGAGATACGGGGTCACTCTCAAGATTCGCCAGATGGTAGACCACTTTTTTTACATGCGTGTGAGTGAATGCGTGGGGGAAAATGCTGTCTTTGGAGATGGCTCGTGTTTTAGTAGGATGAGAGGGCCTCATGAAATAGTGCTCACCTCATTCACTGGACTAGCTGATTATTCCCTCAGAAACAGGTTAATTTTAACCTAGCCTTTACCATCTTACCTAAATAAACAAACAAATATTTAAAGTATTTGGCACCCAATCATTATAATCCACCCTACACTGTTTTCACTAAAATTAAGACAAAACTGGTACCAGAATGCTTTCTGGTGATAAGTTGCTGGTAAAAAGACAGTTATCAATAAATGCATTATGTCTCCCTTACCAATATGAGCCCTGTCAGATATGATAAGCCTTTTTTCCCAGCCTTCCAGACCTAGAGAAAAGGGGGGGAAATACATTTAATTGAACATTTGGTATAATAATTCTTTCATCTTAATTTCTTTAGAAATACAATGTTTAAAAATGTTTTTCACTGAGGTAATCACTTCCATAGCTTTTCTTCTTCATAGAAAACAAGTTTAACAAGAATTTTCCCACCTGCCATTCATTACATATACAAACGCACTCACACATTCTTTCTAAATGTGTTCTGATCTGAAAACCTCCCAACTATTATCTACAAAGGATACTTCTAGAAACCCAAAATGCAAATAGTAAGAACATATTTGTTGGGAATTCAGGGAAGAGTAGGTAGAGATAGATGTATCTCTCCCCCATTGAACTGGGAATGCCTGAGAGCGGGGGCCAGGAGGTTTCATTGCTTGGGCCAGTCACCCAATAAATGTTCAAAAAAATTGCTGAATGAGTAGATAAATGAAGCCAAAGAAATATATATTTTAGAGACGGTACACCTTCATTGGCTACATGCATTCCTTTTAAGGACAAGCCACCAAACTCCAACATTTTCAAAACTAATTTGAGGTATTAAAAATTAGTTGTTAATTTTGATAATGTCCAAAGATTTATTTTAAGATTATTCCCCATAGATTCGAGAGGAGGGCCTCCTTGGTAATGCGCTAAAAGATCAACCAAGTAAGCCTCCCCATCCAGCGCTGTTTTGACATGTAAGTATGTACTCTGAAGTCAGCTCAGGGGAACATAATAAAGAAAATATTACAAAGAAACTCGGTCAAGTGGATTCAGCGTGACTCAAGAGGCCAGAAGGAGCGAGAAAGCAGGGTAAAGTTTTTAGAGGGGATGAAGGAAAGCAGAGTTGCTTTCCAATGTAAAAGGCTGCCAGCAGAGATGGCAGCCAGACAGGACTCCGACATTAGACGTGGTTGTCAGACACACCTGAGGGCACATTACTTACTACCTTTGAACCTGAACAATAAACTTGAATAATGTAATAGCATTGAGCATTTCAAATTCAGGGTAAACTAAGGGGAAATTACACTAACGATTTCCTTCAATTGTGTCTTATTTGCATTGCTAAATTCCCCAAACCCCAGCAAGGTAGCCAAGTTGAATGTAAACAGCCTTCCAAAAACCCAAATGAGATTAGGAAAGACAGGAAATCAAGATTTTTTTTTTTAAAGGAGCTGGGAGGGTACCTAGCACTGAAGGAGCGCATCTCTCACTTGGAGGGAGGGACGGAAACAGGCTTCTTCTACCCCCAGGCTGGAGCGGCCAAGGGAGCTCCAGGTCCTCAGAAAGCAAGAAGACTGTGCAGGACAGACTTCTGAGTGCATCCTGACTACCCTAAACTCATTTCCGGTTTGGGCAGAGGACATGCTAACTTGAGTACAAATGACCAGATGAACTAACTCATCAAATTTCCTAGCGCTTTTTAAGTAATTTTAACTCACTGAAGTTTAGGGATGACCCATGTGTAAAATAACCAAGACTTAAACAATGACCATACTACGTTTGTCTTTTGTTGAAACACGGATTATAATTAATGACATTTAAGACCAGACATTGAAGAACTTGTCCTGCAATAACCTGTGAGTTTAACGTGTAAGATGGAAATGTTAAGGGGCTGGCATGAGATCCGAATACAACTTTACCAAAAAATGAAACAGTAACTGGTTATCAGACAAAGCAGACTCATGCGTTCATACCTTTTCCTTTTTTAACATTTTTTTCTGCTTCCTCAAATAATCCGGGTAGATGAATGACCACACCATTTCCTAAAGGGAAACAGGCAAATGAATCCTAGCCTTAAACATCTGTACTTGTAATGCAGACATACATAATGATATTAAAATACAGACATCTATCTGCAATGACCCTTTATCTAGAACAGAAGACTGAAGGACTTTTATTTACAGGATATTCTGATTTATCATTACCTCAGAAAGGACTCCAAGTTTTAAACAGTAGTATAATACAAATACACAATAGAATATAATACACAATATAAAACACTACAATTACACTGAATATAATTTAAATTTTCTTTGAAACAAAGTGAACCTGTTATGTAGCTTTAGGCAAATTAAACTGGACCACAGTAGACTCTAGATGAAAGTCTTTCAAATGGGGAATCATACTCTATTAGTGGGAATAAAATCAATGTACTGGGTTGTGATTAGCATTTTTAAAAGTAAAAAACTAGAATAGATCAGATTGCATCATGATAAGGATTGCATTATGAGGGTTCAGAATCAATTTATAAACATAAACTTGTTTTTCTTACTGTGCATCATAATGTTTGAAAAACTGATCTGATGACCTAATATAACAGTTCTTTATAGAAGTAAGACCACCAATAGCCACAGATAAATGCAAAGCAATTGTTCCAAAAAGTATCAGTGCCACGAGATCTAAGAGAGTTGTCAAACAGCCAAAGTCAGGTATATTCCAGAAGGTACCAAGGTCAAGCTTAAGCATTTGCTTAGTGAGAGATGAAATCAGTTTGATAATGAAAAGTGAACACTATTATCAACTAGGGGGAAAAATTCCCAAGTGGTTCATTCTATACTTACCAATGAATGCAGTAACGTTTGGATTAATTATTCCACTGGGTAAAAGATGAAAATCATATTCCACGGAATCCACAACAACTGTATGGCCAGCATTATTTCCTCCCTGAAATGTAAGATGGGAAAAGTGAATCTAACAATAAATTTGACAAGTAATATATCACCTTCCAAAGCAAACTAATGATGTCCTGTTAAAATGTCAATACAACTCAAGGAAACCCAAGCACTTGCCACTAACATTTATTCTTTGGAAGCTTTACAATCATTTGGCTATCCCCTCTCCTCTCCTCACTAGGGGACACTGGAGTGAATATTCCTGATAGGACCTAAAAATGGGAGAATTCGGGTTTCTGGGGGGTAAGACACAGCCCCTCTAAAAAGACATAAAAAATTGAGAAAGCACAGGGGACAATTAGTTTGTTACTCTGTTTTGGCACTATGTAAAACATACAGCAATCTAATTAATTATCCATGATATTCTAAACAAACAAACAAAAATCACTAAAATAGGAAAGAGTAATCTAGCCAGTTACCCTAACTTGATATAAATATTCCTATAATTTCTATTGTCCTAAGAGTGCATCAAGCAACTTTGTGACCTGACATTTGTATTCTTACATGGACTTATCAACTGGAAAATTTCCCAAGTAACTCCCTCAAATATTGGTTATGCTGAGATCTAAATTCCTTAACTAATAAATTCGTCTTGTGAGTTTGGTTAGTAACAGATTCCTTGCATCTACTGATCTCAGCATAAAGTAATGCACCACGTCAGAGAAGCTCTACAGGGGAGACACCCCATCCACCCACAGTGAAACTTCCACGCCATGAAGCCCCTGCCTGAATTTCGTCAGTAAAAGCAAAGTCGGAATGATAAAAATTAGGTCCCAAGCAGACAATATTAAATGACCAGATAATATTTCTCAGTTTAAAAAGAACGGGAGAAAACACAAATCAATTAGTTATAGGTTCACTCTTCTACACAATATTAACAAAAAATCAAAAGTAAACCACATACTAGGAATATATTTGCAACAAAAAGCTTAACAAGAACAAAAAATTTACCAACATCTTCATGGGACATTTAAAAAAATACCCATCAAAACTGTGTCTCCTGAATGGCCAGTTTTACTTCATCACAAGGTAGTATTTGTCGAAATGAATGTTATTTATTACACTTTACCAAATCATTACCAATAGTGAATCCACAAAAACACCAGAAAAACATCCTTCAAAAAAGTAAATGCCTGTTTACACTGTGTTTGGCACTGTACAAAGCAAAGAACTCCCTGTTTGAAGGCCACCGTATGTCACATATGTTTTAAAAAAACCCCGACCAGACAGTGATGATGACCTACGGTCCGCAAAATGACAGCTGGGTGGCAAGACACGGGAAATCAGAAGTGGCAGTGTTAAGCAACACCTCTCCCCCGCGTGATGCCATCAAGGGCAAAGGTGAGGACGCTTCACTATTTATTTGTAGTAGGAAACATCTGCATATGAAACAAAGGCACAGGAGGACGCACAGTAAAACGTGAAGTTTTTCCTCATATTCACTGCGGACCTGCCCCAGTTCCCTGCTACAGGCAACCGGATACCGCCAGTTTTGTGTCCCTTCCAGAGATAACGGCACACACAGACACATACTGATAGATTGTTTCATTCCATGTGTACAAACGTGAGCGAACTCTATACACCTGTGCAGCCTGCCCTTTTCACTTAACAACCTCAGAGCTCACTCCATAGCCCTGTGTAAACAGAGCCATCCCATTCGCATAGCAGCCGCACCGCGCTGTGTTCCGTCTCCTCTGGACACACAATTTACTAAATTGGGCTCATAAGAGAGGCATTCAGGTTGTTTCCAGTCTTTTGTCATTGTGAACAATGTGTTACAATACACTTCCTGGCACATTATTACTAGCACATTTCTGCTAGTTTATTGTAAATCTGATCAAAGAATCCTAGAACATGTATTACATACCAAATGAACATGTTAATCTTAACTTGGTCTTTAAAAAATTTCTGTAGATCCTAGGAAAATGCTAACTTGCTATTACAATTATTTAATACTAAATTATGATAAGTCACTAAATTTAATAAATGCTTACTAAATTGTTCTAAAATATTAGTAACTTGGAGACAAATAACCAATAAAGCATTATTATTTAAACAAAACTAGCTTCTTAAAAAAATCCATCATTTGCTCAATATAAAAAACAGACTAGTCTGTAACTTTTGGAGAAGACCTTAAATAAATGGCTGAAATGGCTGAGGCAGGAGGTTGTGACTGGTGTCCCCCCAGATGACTTCAGGGGGGACATACTGGTTTAATTCTTTAAGTTTAGAGGTGGTGGTTTAGGCTGGAAAAGTTCGGCTGCCAAAGGCTTGAAATCACATTGTAATGAACAGCTTGTTAACTCAAACATTAACCAACAGTTTCCAATAACCCAAGTCTTATTAAGGATAACAATATAGCATAAAGTCTCATTTAAGTTCTGCTCGATTGAATATGACAATATGGTTAGATACACCGAGAATAACCCTGGATTACCCCACTGAGGAGCTAGCGGAAAATGTTGGTGCTTATCAGTAGACTTGGTCACAAGCGCCCTTCGAGGAAGGCAGGGTAATAGCTTCTAATCATGAAACATGCTGTGCAGGAGATATTTTTGGTGAACTGAGCAGGGTCTAGTTAGCCATAAGGAGTTTCTTGACAAGGTAATCTATACAGAAAATAAGTGTTAGTACAGCGTTGTATTTCACAAAATGCAACATATACAGCTTCAAATTTAAAGTGCTTGTTTGGATGCTAACCTAAAATATCTATAAATTGTGTGGAACATACAAAATTCACCCTGGGAGCTAAGGATACAGATGGTACTGGTCCAGGGAGAGCCACGTATATTAGCAGATAGCGAATCCAAGAAGTTCCCATGAGCATCGCTGCCCACTCCCACCAGAGAATGACAAGGGCAGATGCTCTGAACTGGCTGTAGGTTCCACACTTGTGGTGGAACTGCTTCTCACGTGGCAATTCCATGCAGTGTGCACAGGCATATGTAGCAAGGACATGCTTATTTAATCATATTCAATGATTGAACATGATTAGTCAGCACTGGGAGGCTAGATGGGCTATATAAATAATGGAAGATAAATATTTTTGTTCTGTTTACAACAGAGATGCACTATTCCTTTCTCATTACAAAATCCTCAAGCCAAAATTGGTAAATTATCTCCCCAGATATAGTTATTAACCATATATTCATATTAATAGTTACATGTAACTGTCTCCTGCTGCTTTGCTAAATTCCCAGAACACTATGATACCAGTCACTCATGCAGCATTTAACAAATACTTTTAATTATCAAAGCTGTATGTTATATATTATTTAACTTTTAAAAAAACAGAATATGTTCAGTTAATTGTTATGCAAACAAAGGGCTGCAGAATAGCAATTTGACTCCGTCCCTCTTCTCCCAACCCTCCCCCTTATTGGCAAATCCTAGAAATCACCCCTTCGGGAAACAGTAATTTGATCCCGCAGGGAACCCTATCCCAGACTGAGCAGATCAAGCTCCTCTCTCTCTCCCTCTCTCTCTGGGTCAGTTTGACTTTGAATACAGAAGGTACTGAGGAGTTTGAGACGCCTGCCACCTAAGGGAACATCCTAAAGAGAAAGGCCGCCAATTCTGGCGGCTGAGACCCCAGAGCTGCCTGCCTTTGTCTGGGGCCCCTCGGAGAAGGAGTGGCTGTCCAGCTCCTCCTTCAAACAAATCCCCCCCCATCTTGCTTAAGACCCGCTCTTTCCATTGCTTGCAGACAAAGGATCCCAACGACTGACAAAACAAACTCATCGTGACAGTGTGTGTATACAGCTGGCTCTCCAAATTCACATCCTGCACTGATGATAAATAAATACAAAAATGATTAACTTCTACATTTGAACATTTATGCTTTCAGCAACAAAACTCTGACACATGGTACTGCAGGATACCGGGATGAAATCCTATTATTTAGTTACTTTGTACTATTCTCAGTTTTTCCATGTATGCTTTTACTTCCCCATTTGATTTTAAGCTTATAAAAGTCAGAAGACAAGTGTTTTTGAAAAATTTTTCCCATGGCTGTCAAGCCCAAATGTGAAATAAAAGTTTGGACAAGGAAATGTTGATGTGTGTAAATTTCTAAGAAGCTCCCAAGGTCCAGAAGCAATTAAAAAAAAAGTTTGGAAGGCAATAAAATAACATTAGTCTGCAAAACTGACTCCTAATCCTTAACTACATTTGCTGTTATGTCTTTCTCTTTCCAAAATCACTCCCCAGACAAAGTGGGTTCCTGCTGGGACACAGTTATAAACCTGAAACAATGGTGTCTTTTCCAGCAACAGTGGAGGCCCCAGCATCCAGGGCTAAAAATTTCATGCGCATACCCCAGAGGCATTTCCCAAGCCTCTAAAATAGGGAGGCCTCTGAAATAGTCTATGTGTCGTCTCTTCTCCTTTTTGCTCTGAACAGATGAACACTGTACTGTAATCGTACAGCTCAAAATGAACATCAATCAGGAAGTCAGTTTTAGCAAAGCACTGGCTTTAAATAAAAACAGGCATATAGATCAACGGAACAGATTAGAGAGCCAGGAAATAGACCCACAACTATACGGTCAATTAATACTTGACAAAGGAGGCAAGAATGTACAATGCAGCAAAGACACTCATCAATAAATGGTGCTAGGAAAATTAGACAGACACTTGCAAAAAAAAATAAAAAAGAAAGAAAGAAATTAGACCACCTTCTTAGACCATATACAAGAATAAACTCAAAATGAATTGTAGACTTACATGTAACACCCAAAATCATAAAACTCCTACAAGACAACATAGGCAATAAAGTCTCTGACATTTCTCTTAGCAATATTTTTCTGATATATCTCCTAGGGCAAGGGAAATAAAAGAAAAAATAAACAAAGAGAGTTACACCACACCAAAAAGTTTTTGCACAGCAAAAGAAACCATCAACAAAATGAAGAAACAACCTACTAAATGGGAGAACATATTTTCCAATGACACATCTGATAAGGGGTTAACATCCAAAATTTATAAAGAACTCATACTACTCAATACCAAAAAAACAATCCAATTAAAAAAGGTACAGAGGACCTGAAAAGATACTTCTCCAAAAAGAACATACAGAAGGCCAATAGACATGAAAAGATGCTTAATGTCAGTAACTGTCAGAGATATGCAAATTAAACCACAATGAACTCACACCTGTCATTAATAGTTATCATTAAATCCACAAACCAGCAAGCTGGTGCCATATGTGAGACTCCATCAACTTGGCTAATCACTGTTTGACCTGCCTTGGAGATCCCCAGAGACTCAGCTCCACCCAACTTAGGGACCCACCTAAGCAGCTTTTCCATATGAATGGCAGTCTTGGCTCTGCTGCAGAACTTCCTAAATTCTATCAAACTAGCAACAGTTGGCTTCAGTGAGCCCCAGTCCCAGCACAAGCAGCAGCCATCTCTTACATAAAGCACTATAAATATAAATATTGCTTTATAGCTCAGGCAAGGTGGTCCTGGGCAAAACACAGATGGGGGCTGATCTTGGCTTCCACCATCCGGCAAACCCCAGGGCCAGCACACCAGTGGACAGCTCAGGTCAAGGTGGAGCACCACCACCCTGCCCCTGCACAGCTGATCCTACATGGAGGGCAGAGGTTGGTGGTCAGTGGTCACAGCCAGTCCTTGCAGCTGCCTGGGTAAATCCCTCCCATTCATCTGCCAACAGCAACCAAGGCTCAGTCAGCTATAAGAGGAGGGTGTACTCAGCCCACACAAAAGGCGTATCTTGAGTACCCAGCTTGGGTGACAGGGGAGGCTGTGCCACTGGACCCTACAGGACACCTACTACATTAGGCCACACTACCAAGACATGGAATCAAAGCAGCTCTACCTAATACATAGAAACAAATATAGGGAGGCTGCCAAAATGAGAAGACAAAGAAACACGGTCCAAATGAAAGAACAGATCAAAACTCCAGAAGAAGAGCTAAACGAAGTGGAGATAAGCAATTTAACAGATGCAGAGTTCAAAACGTTGGTTATAAGGATGCTAAAGGAACTTAGTGAAGACTTCAACAGAATAAAAAAGATCCAGTCAGAAACAAAGGATACCCTAACTGAAATAAAGAACAATTTACAGAGAAACAACAGTGGAGTTAGAGTGGATGAAGCTGAGAATCAGATCAATGATTTGGAACATAAGGAAGCAAAAAACAACCAATCAGAATAACAAGAACAAAAAAGAATTAAAAAAAAAAATGAGGATAGTGTAAGCAGCTTCTGGGACAACCTCAAGAGATCCCATATTTATATCATAGGGTTATCAGAAGGAAAAAAGAAAGGACAAGAAACTGGAAATCTATTTGAAAAAATAATGAAAGGAAACTTGCCTAATTTGGTGAAAGAAATAAACATGCAAGTCCAGGAAGCACAGAGAGTCTCAAACAAGATGGATGCAAAGAGGCCCACTCCAAGACACATCAGAATTAAAATGCCAGAGGTTACAGATAAAGAGATACTCTTGAAAGCAGAAAGAGAAAAGCTGTTAGTTACCTACAGAGGAGTTCCCATAAGACTGTCAGCTGATTTCTCAAAAGAAACTTTGCAGGCTAGAGGGTTAGGATTAGCAAGAAACATTCAAAGTCATGGAAAGTGAGGACCTACAGCCAAGGTTGCTCTACCCAACAAAGCTATCATTTAGAATTGAAGGGCAGATAAAGAGCTTCCCAGACAAGAAAAAAAACTAAAGGAGTTCATCACCACCAAACCATTACTATATGAAATGTCAAAGGGGCTTATTTATGAAAAAGAAGATCAAAACTATGAAGAACAAAATGGCAAAAAATACATACAAACAACTGAATATAAAAAACAAACTAAGCAAACAAAAAGAACAGAGACAGAATCATGGATATGGAGAGCATTTTGATGGTTGCCCAATGGGAGGGGGTTATGGGGGAATAGGTGAAGAGGTA
This sequence comes from Macrotus californicus, assembly GCA_007922815.1. NCBI lineage: Eukaryota > Metazoa > Chordata > Mammalia > Chiroptera > Phyllostomidae > Macrotus > Macrotus californicus. The sequence continues at coordinate 32,304 of VMDR010006683.1, forward strand.
ACAAATGGGAAATTACAGAATAGCCATGGGGATGTAGAGTACAGTGTAGGAAATAGAATAGCCAAAGAACTTATATGCTTGACCCATGAATAGGAACAATGGTGGGCAGATTGCCTGAGGGAGTGAGGGGTGCTGGGTGTAGGGAGGCAAGGGGGAAAAATCAGGACAACTGTAATAGCATAATCAATAAAATATAATTAAAAAAAACAGTATTGCATTTCCTCAGAAAATCAAAAAGAAATCTGTCTTATGACCCAGCGATTCCACTTCTGGGAATTTATCCAAAGAAACCCAAAACACTAATTCAAAAGAATATATGCACCCCCGTGTTCACTGCAGCATTATTTACAATAGCCAAGCTCTGGAAGCTGCCCATGTGCCCATCAACAGACAAGTAAATAAAAAAGCTGTGGTATCTATAATGGAATATTACTCGGCCATAAAAAAGAACAAAATCTCACCATCTGTGACAGCATGGATGGACATAGAAGGTTTATGCTCAGTGAAATAAATGCCAGCTGGGGCACTAGAACCATCAGCAGGACACTAAAGTGTGTGATTATCTGACCAGTAAACTGTACACCTGAAACCAATACAAAATAAAATTGAAATATATATACACATATATCTTCCAGTAGGGCAATAAAAATATATCCAATATTTGCCAAGGGAAAAACGTCAGTGTTTCCTATAATCTGTGGATTACAGCAGAGAACACCAATGCCTCACACCCAGTGCCCGAGAACTGTGCCAGCAACAACAACAAAAAGGCTCCTATTTCTTATCTAGAGTCTTCCAACTTCTTAGGCACCTAAACAATCTTTTGAGTCAATGCTCATTGCCTGGGCTGCTTCCTTGGTAGAAACTGTAAGACTGTGTCTTTCTTTCCAGACAAAACATTTCACTGCTGCCAAAACTAAAGCACTTGTCAATGCACAGCAATAAAGGAATTATAAACAAGGATGGCTTCTCTTTTGTGAAAACATTCAGGTAATTGCAATTAGCTTATTATTTTAAAGCAGAGCAGATTAAGTTACTACCAGTAAGTTGATCAAATTTAACTACTCAACAGTAACCAGACACACCAGATAGGAAAGCATATACAGGGTATCTGAATTTCTTTTTAGCAGAGACCTTCCAGTGCATTGCTCAGTTACCTTTTAAAGGCTTACAGTAGCCCCCTTTCCCTTACAGTTTCAAACACAGACAAATGTCATACAAGTGATAAAAATCTCAAGTGCCCATATTTTATACCTTAAATTACCATTCTGAAACAACTGACAGTGGAAGTGGGAAGGGCCATTGCCTTGGAGGATCTTAAGTTCCTAATTAAGAAGCTTTAGACTCTAGGTTCCAAACTTTTTATCAATTCACACCCACTGAACAAGGATCAGAGATGACCAGGGCACAGGTGTGAGGATCAGACACACGACCAAAAAAATGCATAAACCAAAGGAGCCAAGCAACTCTGTAAGTGCTTAATAAAAGCTCACCTAATCGTTACATTTACGAATGTTTTCTTTAAAATGCACTGAAATTGAATGGCAGAGGTCAAGCCAAAAAAAGTTTTTCCTCACAAATAAAACGTTTGATACAGACAAAAACCCCATTATTAAAAATGTCATGAGACCTCCTGTTTTTTAAACAGGAATTAAATTACACTGAATTAAATATGATTAAAAGTTCATTCAGTGTAAGGAACCAGCTTTTCAATTGCCTTCATGAGGCAATACTGGATTTCCCACTGGTAAAAGTATTCTAACAATCACCAATCTTCACATATTGCTACGTAGCTCACTCACACTAACATTTGGTGTCAAAATCTGACATAGTCCTCCAAAGGGTAATACAGCTACCTTTGTATCCAGTCACATTAAGTAAGCTATTAAGTTGACCAGTTCATTCTAGATTTGTGCTAGACAACAGTTTTTCCTACAGATAACTGAAACTATCCAAGTAACCCATCCACACCCACCAACATTTAAAAAACAAATAATATTGGTCAGACACCACCGAGATGATCCCATATAATTTAAAATGTTATGCCTTAAAAGTGGAGATGATGGTGTATTAAAATAGGCTTAAATAGTGAACACCTTGGGACACCCACATTGACCAGACTTTAAAATCTATTGCCTGTGCTCAGCAGAGAAAAACTATTCACTGTACTTGCATGATACTCAACTGATACATACGGAGGAAAGAGACCAAAAAGAAATGATCAGTTATCTATTTTCTCATAAATGCAAGAAATAAGACTTTAATATAACTGTTAAAGCCTTTGAACATAATGGGGCAATGTAAAAGAGCACTAGTTCAAATAGTAAATTAATCCAAGAAATATGGGGGATTCCACCTTAAACTCATTCTAACAGGCAAGGAAATTCTCCGGGAGGTGTTAAAGTGATTTAGAAGACAGAGTTCAACTAGTGATTTCAAAGAAATCTCCTGGGGATGATCCAATCACCCAATAAATGTTGAGTATTTACTTCCTCTCTGCCTCACATAGTTCTAGTTTCTACGGAAGAAAACAAAAAAGAAACAAATCCTCTTCTTGAGAAAACGTTACTAGTAGGGAAAGCACAGTAGCCCAAGAAAGCAAGCTTTAACCAAGTATTAAAAGACAAACTAGTACACACTTATGTAGTTGGAAAATACTATAAACTATGTGTACAAAAAAAGCAACCCTGATAGTCAGCAGACACAGAAATAGCAATTATTATAAACCCGGAAAAATGGTTTACCTTAAATGCGAATTCTCTACCATCTCCAAAATAATGGTGAGTGGTTTGGGAAATAATCATTTTAGCTGTATGACGTCAAGGCATTAAATAACTCTTTTTTAATATTTCCAATTAGTTCAAGGAGAAAGTCTGTTTGCTGCCGGCGTGTCTTTTACAATATTCCTTATCACCTATTATAACTGGTTTCAGCGCCTTCTGCAGAAACTAGCCTCTAGCTACAAATTAACATTGTTTCCATTGAGTTTACTTTTATGGCAAGTTTTTATATATACCAAGTGACAGGATACACTTTCCCTTTATAATTAAATTTAGTTAATGTTTTCTCTTTCTATTAACTTTAAAACCCTGGGGGTTGGGGGGCAGAAAGCAAAGAAAGGGAATACTGTTCTAGCCATTCCTGATCACAGGCAAATTCACATCTGTATTGTAACCAAAACTACGAGGCTTGCTTTCTCCAAGAACAATAAACAAGCCCTTGCTTAGGGCCTGGTGTAAGCTGCAATAGTTAAAAATCTCTGTAATTTCCACTCAACAAAAGGAAGGAAACAAAGTATAACAGTTCACTTTGAGAGGACTTAGAGCAGAAAGCAAGAATAGGCTTCCTGACAAAACCACTTTTGTGCCGCTAGAAAGAGGCCTTCCTATTCTCTTACTTTAACCTTTTGAAAAACCTGTCCTGGCAGCCTTCTCCAACCCCACCCTGGCCAAACCTATTTCCATAATGGTTGTCCCCTAAACTACACGCTCCATGTGGGCACCTTCCCACAGTGTTGAAACACGGAGACACAATGTACACGCCACTTCTGGAGAAACAATCTGTGTAACCTTTGAGTCCATGGGATGAATAGGACAAAAACATCAAATCCTAACACAGTACACATTTTCAATGATACACAAAACCTGAATCATCAAACGGGGCAATTTAAGCTGAAAATATGAGCTCTTTAAAGGCACTGAAGGGAAATATTTTAGAATTATAGAAGGAGGGTATTAAGTCCAAAGTTTACAGGGCAGGAAAGCCTGCCTTACAAGTCTGTTCATATGTTTCTCCTCTATCTTCAGGTAACACTTTAGAGCCAAACTTGGCTCCTTCTCAATGACTTCTCTCTAGACTTCCCAAGGGCATCAGGGTAGATTGGTCCATGACCTCCTTCCAAGACTCCTTTCACAGTGACATAGCACTATCTCCAATCTACAAACTAATTCCACTATTTTTCAAAGGGACAGGAACAAATGTTATAATAACATTCCCAAATCCTTGTTACAAGCCATAGTGTAGCTCAACCTGAGTTCTATTATTTCCAGACAAGGAAGGTGGTCAGGAGGGGGAGAGGGAAGGAGACAGGCCCTGACGCTGCCTCCCCTTCCACCCAGCAAGAGGTAGGCATTGCAAACTTCTTTCCCCACAGCCTGGCCGGATCTAGTTTGAATCTGAAGACAAAAGGAAGGTGAAGACTGGGCTCCTGAGCAGCTCCCAGGCAGTGGGGGGCCGCAGTTCACTACCAAGACCTTCGGGAGGGTTATTTAGGAAGGGAGCGAGTTGCTGGAGGGGTGGAGGGACAGAAGACTGCAATGGAGGCAGAGGGGTTGGTAGTAGTGCTAAGAGCCATTTGGGGCAACTGCTATCTTAGCTGGGGAACAGGCAGGGTGGGTTTCTGGATGCCGACAACCACAAGGTAAATCAGAATATCTGCATTTGGCTTTGAGCATGCGTTTCTGCATGCTCAAAGGGTATTTATTCAATTGTAGGTAGAAAGCTTCCCACCAAGCGGGCCTACTAACTTGTTGGAACACACACAGCACAGCATCCTGGTACTGTGTCATGTTTGTTCATGAAGAAATGTTTTGCAAACTAAACAGACAGCGGTTAACTTCAAATGCTCCCTTACAATTACTGGTTATTGCTCAACTATTTCTCGTTTTGAAATTGGTAATAGTTACCTAAGTGCCTTTACAAAGGCCAGGCCTCTAGGCTGCACCAAAGCCAAGGACAAATGGGAAGAAAGCTCACACCGAAACCACGTGTCTCTCGGTAGGAAGTACATGACCATTCTATTTCCCGAAAGTTCACTTTCCGTGTGAGCGTAGCAACGCGAATATTTCTAAATAACAGACTTGACACCCACGTAGTATTTGCTTGTCTCGCTGGTAAAGGAACTGGGATCCCGTCCTCTGGGGCCAACAAGTGACAACAGTCCCCGCTCCGCGTTAACATGCAGGGTACGGAGGGAAGCAGCGCGGCCACGAAACAGCCCGAAGCCCGGGGCTGGGTCCCCGTGTCGACCAAGTGGACGCGAGGAAGCCGAGACCTGCCGCCTCCGGGCCTGCAGGTGCGGGAAACGGCGCAGCTGGCGGACAGGGCGTCTCGCAGCCATCCGCTCCCGCGGGCGAGCGATGGGAAGCAGGACGCCGCCCGCTCGGTCCCCGCCCGGAGCCAGCAGCAGGCCTCGGGCGGCCGCTCCTCCAACTCCGACCGCATCCACCCCCACGCCGGCCCCCAGACCGAAACTGCTTCCCCCGAGCACCGCGCATCTCCCAAAGGCTCCGGGTCAGCAGCCTCCGCCTCCGGGGCCACCCCGACCGCGCACCCCGAGACCTCAGGTCAGGGGTTCCCGACCTCCCGCCATTTCTCCCCGACGCCGCGGCTCACAGCAAGAGGGGGGAAGCTCAAGGTGACACTTCGTTTTGGACAGAGGATCCAGGTTCTGGGCCCGGCTTCCCGTCAAAGCCCGGCCGCCTCACCTGGCAGCGGCACACGATGTCGGCGTCCTGCGCCAGCAGGTCCACCACCTTCCCCTTGCCTTCGTCGCCCCACTGCGCCCCGAGCACCACGGTCACCCGGTTCCCTCCGGGCCGCGCCCTGGGGCGGCCGCAGTCGCCGTTGGGCAGGGAGGATGCCGCCGGGTTGGTCTTGGCCAACGCCATGGCTCCAGTGACGCGAGGAGAACCCGAAGGAGACGCGGGCTGCGAGGAGTGCGCGAACGGAACTGCTCTGCAGCCGCCAGCCACATGCAGAGGAAGGAGCCCCCGCCGGCCCCGCCCTGGCCCCGCCCCGCCGGCCAGGCCCCGCCCTGCTCGGGGGCGGGGAAACCGGGACTGCCCCGCTCAGGCCTGGCGCCGCGGCAACCGCCGCCGCCCGGGACCGAGGCCACGTGCCTTCCACAGCCTGGCGCGCCACTGCAGAACGAACCCGGAGAGCGGAAGGGCCAGAGGCGGGGCTCCGGGCACCCTGCCGCCTCAACGCTCTGCCTACCCTCCTCCTCCCCTTTTCAAACTGGAGAGGCGCGGAGGTGAGCGCTGGAGTTTTGGGACTACAACTCCCGGCATGCAACGCTCTGGGCTTAAGTGACCTATTCTGTGGCCACAGCGTCTGCTATATGCAAGTTTCAGTCTCTGAAAGCGTTCATTTGTAAATTATTCTTTAATGATTTGTTTTTATTAAGGGATGAGAGTGTGTACAAAAGATAAGGGTAGAATTTCATAATACAAATGGGGTGCAATCGGAACATACAGGTTTCGAATTGGAGAGAAAAGGACTAGAGGTAAGAACAGAGATGCAGAAAGGGATGGAAAAGCGTCAACTCAAAAGTAAAGCCCCGAGGTAGAGGATGTAAGATCTGAAAGTCTGGAGATCAAGTGGAGTCTTAACTCTTCCCATTTTACACTTTAGTAGCAGAGGCTCAGGGAAAAGTGCATTATTACTGATGTCAGACACTATGATGCACTTAGCTCTTTAAATTTCCACAAGCACATGAGGTAGGTACTACTATTTTATCCTTATTTTACAGGATCTAAAAGCCAACTTGTTCTAGTAAGGGTTGAATTGCTATGTAGGCAGTCTGGGTCAACAGCTCGGCCTTTTTCTGGATGTACACTCCATTCCTGTTAGCGCTCCAGGTGCAGCTAGATTCTAGAGTGTATCTACTGCTGACCTAATGCTCCTCCAACTGCAACACAAATGAACTTCGACATATAATTCTGATATAAAGTTGCTTCCGGGGGAAAAAAAAGTGGGCATAGAATAGCATTAAATATAGTGTCTCCCAAATACCAACAACAACAACAAAGAAAATAATAAATACATACTTAAAAAAAATAAAATGTAGCCCTGGCTGTTTGGCTCGCCGCGGGGGAACGCGAGGCTGGGACCGGCGAGGCCTGGACCGTTGAGAGAAGGGTCTCAGCGCCGCCATGGCAGCCCAGAGAGTGGCGGTGCTGTTATCCTGGCTGAGCTGCTGCGGCTCGGCGTTGTGGAGGTAGAGATGCTAATCGTGGACCGGGGCACCGGGCGGGTCGTCCCTGGGGCTGAGCAGGGGTCCCACCCAGCGCCGCAGTGTCCCGGGAACACCGCCCGTGCAGACCACCCTCCCTTCCCGCAGTTCCCCGAACACAAGCACCAGCGCCCCGCTGCCCCCTTCTGAAAGTTTTCAATGAATGAGGGCGGAGAAAAAGGGGCCGCTGGCAGGGCTTGGCTCCTGCAGAGACGTGGTAACTTCGCAGCGCTGTCCTCTGACAGCTGAGCCTCTACGAATCCTTAGCGCTGTTTCCTCCTACTACACTCCGTTTTTGCCAGAGAGGAGCGGGGCGAATGAGAACCCCAAAACTGCCACCAGACATTGGGGAAGGGGGGAGCACTTCACTAGGATAGCTAGGTCGTTGGTGGTTAAATGAGTTATGAGAAAGCGCTTTATAAAATGTAAGGAGATGTGATTCCCGTACAAAGGGAGTTGATTTGAGGAACGAAAACTGAAAAGGTCTGAGAGATTTTTGTTCAGTATCAGGTAACTGTTGGATTGGAAAGCGGATCAAAATATTTTAGAAAGATTTTCGACCTAGGTTAAAACACGGATGGTTAACCAGAAAAACCACACTCTGCGAATATTCTATTTAATGGAGGTTTTGCTATAACAGTAATTATTGCCCTCCGACATTAAAATGTAAGAATACCAACAATAAATCCAACCATAAGAAGCTTCAGAGGAAAGGGATACAAAGCACCTCACTAGGCACACCAGGTGTCAAATAGTGAGAAGCCATTGGAAAGCTGAGTGAAGCAGTGAGAAAGCAAAAATGTGGCATTCTAATAGAACTTTGTAAGCCTTCATTTTCTTCTCTATAAGAAAATGAGCCCTGGCTGGGGTGGCTCAGTGGATTGAGTCCTGGCCTGCGAACCAAAGGGTCATTGGTTCAGTTACCAGTCAGAGCACATGCCAGGGATGTGAGCTAGGTCCCTGGTGGGGGCCCGTGAGAGACAACTATACATTGATATTTCTCTCACTCTCTTTCTCCTTCCCTTCCCCTCTGTCTAAAAATAAATAAATAAAATCTTTTTTTTAAAAAAGAAGAGAAAACCGCATGAGGTGCTTGTGAGGCTGGAACCCAATGTGCTCTCAGCACAAATGTGACAAACACTGGGTCAAATAGATCGTGGTAGCTAAAATTATTAAGGACAACCTGTGAAGTCAGGGGCTTTAGAAACTATGTGTACCCCAGAGGTCATCAAACTGTATGGTAACTTAGGCATTTCAGGCTATATAATCTGTTTTAATTCCTCAACTTTGCCATTACAGGGGAAAACAGACACCAGCGAAATACAGTATTAAAGTCCATTTCACTGGTTTCTTCTTGCTTTTGTAATGTGGGTTGCATTATATTTATAGTGGACAATGCTGCTTTAGAGAGATCATGCAGACAGAAATTAAAGAGGGAAATAATAGAGGGATATTCCCTGAATAATAGAGGGAAAGGATCATGAACAAGGACTCGCAGAAATTTGCTCTTTACTTCAGTGTTTCAAACAAGAAATACTGCTGTCTGGATGTCTAATCTTTATTCACTTTATTTTTAATTCCATTTACAAGGAAAGGCAACACAGCTAATATTCTTCAACAGCTTTCATCCTAAAACAAAAACAAGATGTAAAAGTATTTACATACAGTCCCCAACACAGCGATGGTCGGACTTAACGATTTTTTTACTTTGTGGGGGTGTGGAAGCGATATGCATGATAATCTACCTGAGATGTTCAAGACTCTACTATAAAATAGGCTCTATGGTAGATGATTTTTCCCAGCTGTAGGCTGCTGTCAGTGTGCTGAGCACATTTAAGGTCGGTCAGGCTGAGCAATGATCTTTACTAGGTTAGGTGTAGTAAACGCATTTTCAAATTACAGTGTTTTCATCTTATAGTGGGTTGATTGAGAGGTAACCCCATCACGAGTCGAGGGAAGTCTGTGCTTCTCATTCTAGTGTCTTCAGATACGGAGCAAACCCTGACCCCTCTTGAGTGGTGGGTAGAGTTCATGGATAATCCTCGGTTTCAGCCCTGACTATGCTTTGCAGGAAGATGCTTGGGTGCCTGGGCACGCTCTGACCACGCATAGAACCCCTCTTCTTCGGAGCGGAAATTAGGGCTCATGTTCATATTTGACATTTTCCTCCGCAGATACTACACTAACAGCCCAGACTACCGCATTTTTACTGCCAGAAGCACTGTAAGTGTTTAATTTTTTAAACTATGTTTACATATTATTTTTTTCCACCTTAGAGCAGAGTTAACTATACTCAGTTGTATAGCACAGTGTCATTCTTTTCTGTTTATTTTATATCCTACATTTCATTTATCTTCCTAATAGAGATCCCCCTCTGCAATAATAGTCCTTAAATATGGAAGTAGCAAAACTAAGTAGTGTTGTTTTATTATTTAATATTCAAAAAATTTTGTCATGATACAGACAGGATGACAATGTCTCATTTATCTTTTTTTTAATCCTCAGAACCTACTAGAGTACCAGTCACCTCCTAAATCCTTAATACATTATTTTTGAAATCTTATAATTTGGAGGGGAGCCTAAAAGTGTTTCAGAAAAGCTACTTTTCCTTTGTCATATTACTTTGTGTAAATTTCAAAGAAATCAAATTTTAATTATTCTTTCTTTAAATAATAAGGACCCAGAAAACTGAACCCTACCTCTGAAAAATGAGATGCAAATTTTGGAGTAAATGTTTTCTTTGAACTGTTTTATCTTATTTTTTAGATTAAGTTAGAGTATGAAGGAACATCATTTTTTCAGTGGAGTGTGCCAGAAAGTTGTTCTGTGAAAAATAAAAGGTAATGTTTTTGTCGTGAATGTCAATGTGTGTGTGTATTTACATGTAACAAAGCATTCATATAGTGTGGGCATTCAGACTCCAGGCTTTGATTTAATGTAAATTTATTCCCATGTAATAGATGTGAAAAGAAAAACAATCACTTTGAAAATAGGATAGAAATCAAATATTGCTATATTTTTATTTTTCTTATTAGCATACAGTTGAAGTTTCTGGGCTTAAAGATTAGCAGGAAAATTTTTATTAACCTCATATGTATCTTTACCTATATCTCCTTCATTTTATTTTATTTTATTTTTTTACATTTTTTATCGTTGTTCAAGTACAGTTTTCTGCCTTTTCCCCCCATCCCTTGCCACCACCCCAGCCCTCCCCATCTATATCTGCTTTCTTGTTCTCTTTAAATGCCAGCTCACCCAAGACAGAACTGCGTTGTCCTGCTGGTATTCAGATTATAAAACCGATCGTTAAAGGCACTGTAAGTTGATTTTAATAACTTATTAAGACTTTACTAAACTTGAATAATCACCCATGTTACATTTTCTTTTGCCTTTTTTTTTCTTTTTGGTGCTTTCAACCTGTTTTAAATAGTGTAAGTTGTAACTGTAAATAAGAAGTATTTTTATTTATTTTTTTATAGATTTTATTTATTTATTTTTAGAAAAAGAGAGGGAGAAGAACATCAATGTGCGGTTGCCTCTTGCGCTACCCCCACCTGAGGACCTGGTCTGCAACCCAGGCACGTGCCCTGACTGGGAATCGAACCAGAGACCCTTTGGTCTTTGTTTCGCAGGCCGGTGCTCAATCCACTGAGCCACACCAGCCAGGGCAATAAGATTTTAAAATTACTGTCAGTGTCATTAATTTTTCGATCTATCTCTGCAAATGAGAAGTTATTAAATGATGCATTTTACCTTAGTCTTTTTATTAGTATGTTAAAGCCCCAGGTCCCATTGCAATGGTAATAGTGCCCCCAGCGGAGAGGGTCTCACTCGGCATTCTCCTGTGACAGCACCCAGGGTTAAGAGCCACTTCCTGAAGGTTTGTTTTTTTACTCTACTGTGTTTTCCTCAAGAAAGCATATGTGAATGCTAATAAATGAAAGTGATGTTGAGTCCTCTCTAGTTTACCGAAACAGTAAAGCACTTTAATACGTTGGCACTTTCTTAATTAGTAACAAAGCACAGGCCGCACACCCCACAGCAGATGTTACCCCGCAAGTGTGTAAAGCCACTGCCACAGAAACTCTGTGTGCCCAATCCTGCCTGTACTTTGGGGCTTAGTGCCTTTTTTTTCATTAACAATCTTTATTTTCAGGAAACAGTAGATAGAGTGATGTGGGAGAGGCCAGATGAGTACTTATTCATGTTTTAACCCCTATAGACTGAAATCTATTTGAATTTGGCTTTTTAAGCTTCGTGAACACAATTGCTGAGGAAGTAAAGTATTTCTTTCCCTTTTGCTGCATGTTGGAAGCCCATATAAACATGATAAAATATGTTATGTAAAAAAATATGCACAAACAAATACATGTGTATATGGGACTATCTTTGTCATTTAGGTATAGTGTCATCAGATCTTACAACCTTTAAGGATGGACATGTGACTTTTGAAATTCAAAAACACCTCCAGGCATCACCAGTGTCCCCTGGCGAGGAAAGTCACCTCTGGTTGAAAACCACTAAACAAGAAAATTAACCGAACTCTGTTTCAGTGAGGAAAATGGCAGGAGCTCTGTACCAGACACTCCGAACACTCAGAAAATTACAGGAGTTTTAGCAGCTCTGCGTCAGCAGTCATGGTCAAAGACTTGGGAACCAGGGGCAAAGCATATATATTTCTTATTATTCCTCAAAGTCAAATGTAGTAGAAACAACAAGCCATCTAAATTTGTCATCCATGATAGTAAATTCTTACTTACAGGGAGTAACTGAAGAACTGAACTAGTATTATATGAATATTTATTAGTTCTATTCTGAAATTTACTCATGATAGTTCCTCTAATTGTGGATAATTAACTGAGTCTCTCTGTGACTTTGATGCCTGTATCTAAATTTGTATTTGATTTAAAGTCAACTTCACATATCATAGTTTATTTTG